>WHPZ01589139.1:14041-44903 GCA_016617965.1 Macrosiphum rosae | reverse complement strand
CCGTGACTTGCCCGGAGAAAAATGCCGCCCAGTGGTCGAGGATCGAACCCGAACCGGCAGCGCCGTAGCCGACGCGTTGACCGCTCGGCCACCTCGTCCCCCAATATTTTAATTATATCTTGAAATATGATTTTTATTTCAAATAAATATTTTAATAAATAATAAATCAATTGATAAATATATCAAAATATAAATTACAACACAAATATACGATTAACAAATTACAATATTTCAACGACAATCATGATAATACATTATTACCTAATGAGTAAAATGACAATAATGGCCCGGCGGTACTTGTAAGTACTTACAAAATTGCATAAAATGACATTTTGTCCCCTCTATAATATATCGAAAATGTATATAATTATAAAATATCACGATTCTAATGGATAATAAATCTAAAAACGGCCTTTGTACGTGTTCAAAAATAAGTCTGATATCGGTAAATATAATTATGTGAATGTTTGTGTGCATCGTCAAGTTAAACATAATTTATTTACAGATAGGTTACTATATATTTTTCTAAATCTTGACCAGATATATAATATTACGTATTTTATTTTATTTTAGTAACTTAAGATAAAATAGGAAACTATATATTTTATACGTATTAACGAGTCAGAGTATAGATAAATGCATCATACCATGACTTTATAAGTGTACTCAGAGGTTACGTCGATTGACAAATGACGGTATACAGCGGTATAATTTGTTCAGAAATCACAAATTTAATAACAAAAGATAGAAAGAAATTAACAAATAGAGCCAATAAGTATATTTATAAGTCCCGTCCAAAGTATTACTGGCTGCGTAATTTCTATAATCATATAATATCATTCATGTCTCATTACAAAATATAAACGTTAAATGAAAAAACAAAATGTTATTACAACGATTGTCGTTGATCACGCGCAAGAAATTTTATTTATATACATATTATTATATACTTATCGTCGTCGGCATAGGTGCTATAATGACATAGTTAGTCAGACCGTACAATTTATTAAGCATTATAATATACGATAATATACATTTTTCTAATTTCACGTACCTACCAATACTATTTGTTTTTTTTCGCTGTGGTTGTTAACAGAGTAAATAAACTGTTATTTTTCCGATGAACGTAGAGAGGGGATTTAATATTAAAATACTTTTGCATAAAAAGCATTGAAAAAAAAACCTATTATTGTTCATAATATCAACGTTTGATTATTCAAGGATTATATTTTGACGTTAAAGCGGTGTACATCATAAACTATACCTACTTAAAAATGTCAATTATTTTCGAAATAATGAATGTATTACGTCAAACGAATCATAACATATACGTATATTGGGTTCAATAAATTGCACTTCATTATGGATAAATATATTTGTTGACATTTTAACATATTTTATTGTTATTTTCTAATATTCATGTAATCAAATAATATGATACATTATTCAGTGCCGGAACTAAGTCTTGGAAGGCTGGGATGCAACAACTTATATTGGAGGTACCTTAAAAAAAAAAAAATGGTATTCATAAGTCATTTGATACATTAATTATGTATTTTGGTATTCATTTGATAAAAGTGAAGGTGGATTAAAAAAAGAAAAAATGACTCACGTGTTCCTTTAAATCGATAGTTACAAATAGGGATGAAACTGAGTCAATAACAGTTTTTAAAAAACCTGAGTTCACTAAAAAACACCCTCTGCACCCCTCTTAAATTCGGCAATGGTAATATTGTCATCTGTAAACATAATAACTACCATAATACCTAAATCGTGAGCATTACCTTTAGAATCTAATTATTTTTCATTAACAATATACATTTTTCTTTTGGAAAAAAGCTTCTATTGCTATTTACAATTTATAAAATTTGCACAATAATAAATTTGTGGGTAGTTACTAGTTGTAAATTTGATAGTGCACTCACTGCAGGCTTGTAGAAACTAGATAGACTCTCAGCAGTCATCTATAGTATATTATTATGCATTACAATAGTAGAATCAAATAATTATATATCCAATCATTATGTAGATATAAAAAGATTCGTTAAGTATTACTGTAATTACTATGGAATAGTTGGAGTGCACTAGCTGTTAATTTTGTATTAATTATTACAAAAACTTTAACGACATAGGAACGGTGATAATAATTGTCTTGAAAAGGGNGGGGGGGGGTAATTGTTGATGAGGTTTCATTGACCATGGGGATTTTAAACCTCAAATGTATTGTTTGTAATAAATTTCACGTTAATTGATTTTAGTGAACTAAAAATGTGCGTCAAATTCATATTGAAGAGTTCATAGACTTCTGCCCTAAAGTTACATATTCAGGTCATATTACCTTAGGTCGCGTCTAGAGTGTACTATTACACTAGTATTTTGAGTTGTATTTAAGTGAAATACGTGACACCGCTGGTCGACAAACAATTGATCTTTGTCTTGATAGGTAGGTACCGAGCCAATTACCCACCAGAATAAAATTGAACTCGACACGTCTTATAATATCGGCCAAAGGACTCCGATACAGTTTCAAATTCTTATATAATTATTCGTATATTGAATATATAAATTCATATAAACAAAAAATATTACTTCAAGACTTTTAAATTCAGTTTGAACCCTATATACTAACCCCCCCCTTTACTTCTTCAAGTATGCAGTTATTAAATATAATATACTTAAAGACCATATTATTTTCAAATTCTTGAGATTTTTATACTAAGTAATTAAGGAGTGTCTTTTGGAGAAACAAACTTCTATTTTTTAAACGAGTACCCTCTTTATTACAGTAAACTATTTAGCGGCTAATTTTTCTGGAAATTAATTTTAATCAAAATTTGAACGAGTAGTTTATGAGTTATTTGACTTTGTGTTACTCTGGATAATTAATAGGTCCATGATAATAGGTTTGGAAGATATGGGGCTAAAATGGCGATTTGAATATTTTAGTGTATAATATTAATATATTAACTTCAATAATTTGTGAAAATGGTACAAATATTATGTAATGAAATCCACTATTCGTAAATGTACTATTCTAAAAATAATGTCATCATCATAACCCTAACATATACCTATGTTATAATATTGTATAATGTATATACAGCCACACTGGTGTTTATATAATAATATGTGGTCATATATTATTATATCCTTTTCTTTGTCAAATAAACTGTTTCATCGGCTCGGACGATACCTATCGACCATCGCGATCGGTCCGATCCACACAACAGCACTCTCCCTGCGTAGCCCTCAGTGGCAGTCATACGTGATGAGGGATATAATATATTATGTTCAGTATAATATTTGTGTATCTTAAATAATAAATATACTTTTTAATATCTCTAATATATTAATTGTGTTCTTGATTAATACTAAAAGTTATAAATAAATCAACATTAAACCTTTTCTTCTTCCTTCGTTCATCGAATACCCAACAAGTCTGCAGTCGAATTAGGGTAAGTTAATTTATTATATAATTAAATCCTTATA
This sequence comes from Macrosiphum rosae, assembly GCA_016617965.1. Taxonomy (NCBI): domain Eukaryota; kingdom Metazoa; phylum Arthropoda; class Insecta; order Hemiptera; family Aphididae; genus Macrosiphum; species Macrosiphum rosae. Next base: position 41,414 of record WHPZ01589139.1, on the reverse strand, counting down.
TTTATATATATGTGCTTATCCGTGTACACACACACACACACACATATGAGAAGGTGGTAATTTAGAATGTGTGAGCAATATATATATATAAATAGTAAATAATATACAAGTAAAAAAGAGATAAATACGCACATCCTATCTTCACATTACCACAATAATAAGTACTAGATCCAATACACCATCTACTTTATATTTTAAGAACTATTATACTTGGTATAAATATTTTAATATCTGGGAAACTATTCGTTTGAATTTCGAATTAGATTTTTTGTATCTAATTCAATACCCGCTTAAACAAGAAAGTTCTTATTTGAAAAACAGAAGCTTGTGTCTTCACAGGACACTCCTGAAGTAGAAGAAAAACTCAAAAGAATTCGATAGTATGCTTTTTGCAACAACTATTCTTCAATTATTGAAGAAAAAAAGGGGAGAACCACCCTGTTTATTGTGTGTGTAATATTATAATGAACACGATGAACAGTAACTATAAAATAAGTATACATAATATTATATAAAATTAACAGTAAAATGTTTTTGGGTTTTTCTTAAAACTCAAAAATGTAATGTTCACCAATGTATTTTATATTTGAACCGGAGTAAATTTGTTGTATTCGACTCCCTGTAATTCCTTTTCAACGAGGTTACAGCGTAGTTTTCACAAAGTGATTTCTTTCAACCCCTTTTTGTATTGTGTTATAATAACGACCCATTGGGGTTTTATTGGATAAATTAAAATAATATGTTGTGGACAAAAAGTATTTTGGCCAGGACTTATGATTATTAATCAGGGTATAGTGGAGAAAAACCATTAGAACTTTAATGTAAGACTGGTGTGTGGTAAACGAAACAATGTAGAATCTGTCATTATTAATGACTACCAGACTTGTACACGACCTCCAGCAGACCCGTTGTGCGTTTGCTAATTGAGGTGGACTAGTATAGTAGTCTATAGAGAATAGGCTGGACTAGTCACCCTTTATCCACCGTGTCGCCGATAAGAGACGTAAGGTGAAACGCCTTTTTAGATGGCCAACAAAAAAAAACAAAATAATATTCAAAACATGCAGCCCGTGCCAAAGTTTTATTTTTTTATAAATATATTTGTGAAAATATGTATATGCCATATTTCTACTAATTTATTATAAATTATAATAGTAATACATATTATAACATGTAACCAATAGACACCCTATAAATTAACAAAACAATATTCTTTTTTCATGACCAGAAAATAAATCATGAGTGGACTATAACTACTCATAAGGTTTAAAAAATAAGCTATACACACTCTCCAAGTCTCTCCAGCTGTTTTCGATTGATGCTCTTGATCAACGAACAGCTTTCAATTTTTATTATATAGATTGAAGTGGAAATCCTTTCAAAATTTCAAGGAGGACTAACATTTTTGACATCAGTGTGAAAAGGCTTTCAATCCCACACAACTAAAAAGCTGTATGTTTTTGGGGGTTTAATGGGATATTTGGAGGGGGCTAGGCCCCCTCAAGCCTCCCCGCACCCCGATTTCCGCCAATGCTCTCTCGTTTTAATGGTTGATAAAGTGTTATTTTAATGAAGTAGTATACAATTTCTGTATTATTTGTAAACTTAAGATTTTCAAAGCTCATTAGACTGCGTAAGTATGCCATTCTAACTGAAGGCGGAATAATCTAAAATACGAATGAAAAATCATATTAATTGTACAAATTCATAAATATTAAATTGCTCGCGTTAAAAGTATCAGATGACACCAAATGAAAAATAAAAATGTATAATACAAAAAACCAACAATAAAGTCAGTTGCTGCAACTGAAATATATAAAATTAATAAATATAATTGTTTGTGAGTAATACCATTGTTTTGAACGTTCATAACGTCTTCTTAAAGCAGTAAGATACAGTTTACTTTCCAAAATCAACAAAATTAATATTCAAGTATATCTTGCCTATATTATATGTAAACATGTATGAAAGAGATGTTGCACGCTACCAGTCGGGTTTTTAATAAAATGTTTTTAAAATATAATATTGTCACGGGATTAGTGAATGCTGAATTCATGCGTGTTCGTGAATCGATTTCATGAATAATTAAGCTTGTACTTAAACGTGCACACAGTTCAAAATTAAATTTATATATTAATAAATAATAATATTAAGAAAATAAATGTGTTCGAAAACTGTTCGGTTCGTAGGTAGTATGGCTCTGAAAGTAATGGCATGCCCCAGGCCGTTTGTTCACGCGAGTCGCAGGTTGCTGCAACTCGCCGGTGTGGCTGGTATGTTACCATCTCTCTAACAAGACCTGTTGTTCATTTAATCAAGCGCACTGCCGGTCGAATTGAAAATAAGGAGATTAAATGAAAATAAAATAAACCTTTATAATATGATATATCGTCGTCTCAGAATGAAAAGGTTCTAACGTAATTTTTGTAATTGTTCAGGGGAACGTTCTTAAGTTAGCCCATACCTATCATTCACGTATGAATTAGAACCTTTTCATTCTGTGTATCTCATTAAATAATCAACGGATCGATACGATTTCAGGATTGAATTATACAACAAAAAATATGGAAAACAACTATTTTTCAAAAAAATTGATTTAGAACCTTTTCATTCTAAGACGACGATATTAATATATATATAGGGGTGAGAAGCTTGAAGAAACGCCTTGAATATACGAATAATATACTGAATTTTATTAATTTGTTTGTATGAAACTTATTTTTAGTTGTATGCCCCAGAGACCGGCCAGAGTAACGCATTTGCTTGTCACACAATCTGCATAGGCAGGTAGGCCAATAGTTACCCTATTACGCAAAATGATGTTTGTATGGAATATCGTAGCTGCATGATACATATGTATAACATTAATAATTTGATTTAACAGTTTTCGGCTCAAAGCAGTGGTTTTTTTGGTGACAATTTATAGTACACTAATATTGTGTGTGTATCCAAACAATATTTATGGTAGGTATGAAAAAACTATTGTACCATTAATAATTTTTATATGAAGATCAAATAAAAATACTGCATTTTATTTCAAATACAAATTAATGAACCAAATACTTTTTACAGGTTGATCATAATCATCTGCTGTGAATCATCATAATTAATTTTGTTTAATATCATTGATTATGAATAGCTTATTTTTTACAATCATTGATAATATGTATTAACCCAAATAAAATTATTTTTAAAATATTCAGACCGACTCAATGGTGTTTCGATACAACTGTTGACACTAACAGACATAAATAAACAATACGGAGGTATCTACTGCGTTTTTAAATTAAATATATTTGTATTAGACCGTCTCGGTAGGTAGCAAGTAGTAAGCACTGTATAGTGTATATATACAATTTCGATTACACATTTTAATATAGTTTTATTCGATTCAAAAGTATAAAATATGTGTTTAAATCTATACAAGATTTTCGTCTTACAACATAATCTTGTTCATTACAAAATTCGGTTTTTTTATATTATTGTGTTGAACTAGCTTATAAATAAAACTTTTTAACTTAATGCTATAGGTACTAATTTAAATCTTTATTATATAATCGTATATAATATATTATAATACCTATCAGTGGAGTGTTCAGCTTTTTTGAAGGGAGGGAGGGGATATGAATTTTTACTATTCTCAGACCACGTAATATGGCAGTAAATATTGTACTTTTGTAGCTTGATCATAATATATGATTTTATATGACAAAAATAAGCCAAAGGGGTGAGGGGATGTGACACCCTCAGCCCCGTGAGCACGCCCCTGTTACCCATAGTAATTTAAAATTGTTCGTTTTTAATGATAATTCCTAAAATAAATGTTACTGATTTTAAATGATTCTCGACACTATACTGAATAGAAATCCTTTATATTCTCTTTTTGTTAGTAAAATATATCATATAATATACAATTATCACCATCTGCGCCTTATTAGAATCGCCTCAATCGAGTAAGTTGTACCAAAGTTTTTTTCATGATTACCTTTATTGTAAGGTTTCAACAATAATTATTAATACCTACCTATTGGTAGTATCATAATAGAGTATTATTTCAAACTCGACATAAAATGTACAATGTAAGTAAGTACGAAATAATTTTGACGTAGATATAATACAGCATAGTGAATGTTTTCAATAAATAAAACTTTAAACGGCTTAACAACTCTCTAGGATTTATTAATACATAATTAGTATTATTCTGAAGAACAATTAATAATAATGGCTGGTAGGTATTCGTATATCAGAACTTCTGGCAATACAATGTTGTTTTGAATATTTTTATTTCTTGTGTTTGTCTAGAGAACTCATTCGCATAATGCGGACAGCTTTATTTATTCCAACTTATGCGGATATTATAATATGTCGCATACATTATGTCAGAAAACAATCTAAAAACGATAAGCGAGCATTATATGTGATATATATTTAAACATTTTAACATTGCTAGAAAAAAAGACTATTTGAACGATTTTTAAAGTATTTACCATTATAGTATAATGACTAATACAATTATGAAATGCTGATTTAAAATTTTAAAACAGTTCTAGAAATTCTTCTAACAGTTTACTTTTATCAATATGACATACTGACATAGTTGTGTGGTTTTAAAATTAAATATATTAAAATACAAAAATATTAATATTCTGTAGTTGTAAATTTATTGAAATGTTAAAAAAAGTAAAATATAATATTCTCCTACAGTTTTTGACTTCGAGACAGGTTATTGAAATCAGTATTATTACTGATACATTAATACTCATATCAAATTTACTTTGGTTGGTAATTTCTTGTATTTTTACAATATAAGACAATCAGTGATACTATTATATTTTTAGACGCTCAAGACTTAATAGCGTTTATATTACGACTGGACAATAAATAGATTGGACAGTGATTGCTGAGAATATATATTATAATTTATTACATTTTGCAGAAGCCCAAGTCATTCAGGTTATTTGAACAAAAACAATCTAGACCAAGCCAGCGTGGTTCAAAAATCTAAAAAATTTGTTTATAGTTAAGTTGTATATTGTATTATTAATGCATAAATCGGAAGGATAGCGAAAACAATGTATTAATTGATTAAAAAGACTTCGAATGATTGTAGATTTCTGCAGAAGTGCTTCAATATAAGGTCGTAATTATCGTCCTTCCGTACACTGCTATTGGAATTTACTATTAATGCTTGTCCTAAAACGCCATTAAAACGTCGAATACTAACACTTAATATATTGTGGAGTAAATGAAAAGTGAATTCTGACATCAGGAAAAACTTTAATTCGCTCACCTGTCCTTAGTAATTCGTCGATTTCGGACATATTGATTAACGGTGGTAAGCGGTAAGATTCGATCCGGCTGAATATTAAGTGCACGAAAGTTCACCAAAGTCGATTATTGTTAATATTAATGGGTACCATACAATATATAAACATTATTATTGTATGTTTTTTGAAAATAATTTTAAGATAATTATTATTTTAATTATGATTCAATGAATTATATTTTAATGAAAATTATTTTTATTAAAAAAAAAAAACTTTACCACCACTGAGAAGTATAGCTAGTTCGATTTTGAATAAATCGTTACGTGAAACATTGTTTTCGAGCCATAATACACAGATTTTTTTTTAAAATGACGATTGACCAGTAACCTATGACTTTAACAATAACGCAATATTGTTTTCCTAGTCGAATTCTCTTAGACAATGGGTGCATATATTTTATATTTAATTTTGAATACGTTGTCACAAAGAGTGCTAGTCGTGTATTACTCCCTGAATAGGCATTAGGTGATCAGAAACTCAACGAAGTAGTTTGTTTTTAACATTAATGTTCCCATACAATAATATTATATAAACATATTATTATTATAATATTATATTTGTGACTATTTAAAATTTAAATTTGAACAAAAAAACTAAAACGTATGTTATTATTATTATTTTAATAATTATTATGATTTGTTGAATCAATGTAATGGCAAACATAACGTATTATTTTAATTAAAAGAAAACCCTTCACTAGCATTCATCTGCAGTACCTATAGCTAGTTCGATTTTTGTTAAATCGTCAAGCGACACATTATTTTCGAGCTATATTACATCGGTTTTCTTAGAATGACAATTGTCGGGTATGTCTAACACGAACGCAATATTGTTTTGCTCATTTCATTCTCTTAGACGGTGAACATATATTTTCTTTTTTCTTTTGAACGCGTTGCCACAAAGGGCGTTTTTGTGCGTGTGTTCCTCTTAGAAGAGCTCTGTCGAACAACATCCGTCTGCTATACATAATATGTGACAATAACCACATTAGTGGTATTTACTGCGGGGCGTAGTACAATTTGGTCGCCATTAATTATCCGGAACTGTTCAATAATTGCGATTCTCGTGTAATGTAATTAATTTGAGTACGGATTTTATCAAAAATAGGTACTACCACTATTACGATTTTCACTAAAGTCGGGTATGAAATATTAAATAATAAAATATGCAACTCATTGATGATGAAAAAAAATAAACCGATACTTTATAATATAATATTTTATTTTTATATTAATTTTTTTTCCAGTATAAAGGATTCAACAACTAAGTCATTAGCCTGAATTATATTTTCATTAATACTAATTATTAAGTTATTTGCTTAGCTGAATTACAGTGTTGCATTTACGGTTATATTATATATCCCAATAAAAAACACTCAGCCTAACTCCGTGTAAAAAAAAAAAATGGCAAGTATTAAAAAAAATATGGCTCTAAAAGTTGTGATATCGTTTTATAGCTAAGTCTTTGAACCATAGATATAATTTATGTTAAAATAGTCTGTTGAATAATTTAACTTAGCTTGACAAATTTAAAACACCAAGTCTTGATTAGAAATATACTGCCTATTTCAATGATAGTAGACTTTATTATTATGTACTCATTATACTATAGTATTTTTAAATGTTTAACTTAAGTCGCCATGATAAGTTCAATTATTTAGCAGACTATTTAAACCTAAACTATATCTATACAATTATATCACAACTTTTAGAGCCTTTTTTTTATACTTCACTTTTTTTTTACACTGAGTTTGGAGGAGTGTTTTTGTTTAGATATCACTCATTTTTGTTGATACCTTATTATTATTTCGGGAATATATTGGTTTTAAAATTGTGTTTTCTTTCTTTTTAGTTATTTTATAAATGGTTGCCATTGGGGTTTTATATATTACAATATTTGTCATATATTGGTAGCCATCGGTGTCGGATAGTGCTTAGTGCATTGTAATGCGGGCCGCGGGGAATATGACCTAATAAAATGTTGAAAATAATTTCTAGTTAAATTGACTATAACTCTGTTGATATTGTTAAAAATTATTTGAAAAATATAGTATGCTCATCTATTTGAAATTTCCAATTAAATTATGGTTGAAAATCGTTAAATTATTATATTATTTATTCAGTGTATCATAATGTACAACTTCGTGTATTATTAATAATTAATAAACATAATAATAATAAACTGCTGAATAGTAAAGCTATTTGGCAGTAGGTAGTATTAATTTCGGGAATCGTGTGAAAACTGTCGTGACTATTTAATTTAAGATATAATAATATAATATGAATACAAATTATGTAGGTATATGTATGAATGAATGAGGGTTATTACTTCTTACATTACAATAATCATAATAATAAAATGATTGAGTTTAATGGACGTCACGATGATGTATAAGATATAGGGGAAACAATGCTATTATTTAGTTTTGCTCAAATAATACATAATATTGTTATGTAAGTGAACGCATTTTTCATATTTTGTATAAGGAATATTTAATATGAGTTATTATGTTATGTGGATTGTTTTACACAATAGCGATTTAAATTTATGTCTGTTCTATTTGACCCCCAAAAAAATACTTATTTTACCTAAATAATTTTTTGAAACGAATTTTTTTATGGCACGATGCAGGGCTAGTCGGGAAAAAATGTTCCTGACGAAATACTATTTTTTATAATATATTAAACAGTTATTTTAGCCAAAACATCCAATGTTCATTCTATCATACTGATCGATTTAGTAATGCGATAATACTTTTTAAAACAGATTTGAATTCGTTATTATGTCTACTTGAGAATGATCAGTCCACTTTTCCTAATTTAACCCCCCTCTCCAAACTCTAAAAATTTAGCTTGAATATTTTGAAATTTCAGAAATTTCAAACGTTGATTATTCTGGATTTATTCGGAATTTAAAGCAGAAATCTTAAAATGTGGACTGACGGATCCCTAATAGATAGTCTAACCAATTCAGATCAGTTTTCAGAAATATTATAGCATTATTACATCGATTGGTAGGATGGAACAAAAAGAAAAGAGGGAGCGTTAAATTGTAGAGACGGTCCGCAATAGATTGATTATAAATATCTTGCGTATATTGATAATACGTCGCTACACTACGTAATAGTACGTATACTATGCATTTATAATTATTATAATTAACAAAATATATATGTAATAAGTATATATAAGTATTACGTAGGTAATATATTTTTTGTCACACCTGCACCGAAAGTTTGGTTTTCGATTGCGGTTGAAGCATTCGAAAGCGTCCTTTTTCCGTCCAACGGGCGGTAAAGTGGGAATCTCTAATAGTGCCAAGTGGTAAAGTGGAAATCCCAAAAAATGCCGAGTGGTATAGTGGAAATCCCAAAAAGTGCCGGGCGGTAAAGTGGAAATCCTCAAAAGTGCTGGGCGCACATATCGTTATAGGAGTGACAAAAAATAGTATGTGTGGCTCGCGCGGGAAGGCCATTTCAGTTTTGTGCGAAATGGCTCACTTCCCGCCCTTGCCACACAATATTGAATATACTATTTTGTCACGTCTGCACCGAAAGTTTGGTTTTCGACCGTGGTCGAAGCGTTGGAAAGCGACCTTTTTCCGTCTAGCGGGCCTTAAAGTTGGAATGGGAATCCCCATAGTGCCGGGGAAAAAGTGGAAATCTTCAAAAGTGCTGGGCGCGTATATCACGAGTATTCCATGCACTGAAATCTATACTACGGTCCTTACAAAACATAACATTTTGGTTACCTACATTTTATATACTTACATACTATAATCTCCCCTTGCATGACGCGTAAATATTTTAATTTCATGAAATTATTTTCTTAGAATAATCTGATTGTTGCATATATCCCTATATAGTGCTTTACCTTTTCCGTGATTACATTTTTTTGTGTGTCGCTTACTCACGTTTGGTATAGACTAGTTAATAGAAATCTGGTATAACGCGATAGGATTTGAAAGAGCGTAATAAGATCTGCATATTATTCATTTCTAATTATTATAATTTATAAATTATAACAATTTGGTGACTTTAACATCAATTTTAATGATTAGAAATCGGAAACTTTTAAAACTTTCCTTATGGACACATTCAATTTACGTATGATAAACAATTCAGCATAATCTACAAGACTACGACGAGAGATGACACCACTATCGGTGCAGTATTTTCAAGATATTTGGAAAACATTACGTCACAAATATACGCATCTTATTTCAGTTATCACAGGCCTGTAATTTCGATTATTGAATATGATTAATATAATAGTAATTAAATAGCAATAATAAACATTTTTATTTTTTTCATTTATTATTCACATTTACTTTTATTTTGAATGGTTCCATTAAAATGTATTTGTAATCTATAATATTTGTTGGAAAAAAAACTTCGTTTCTACAGGGTGTCCTACGACAGCACTCACTTTTTATTTAACAGTATCGTTTAATAATCACAGTTATATTAATTTTTTTATTATTAATTTATATTTATTTTAATTTTAAATACGAGGTATGTATAATATTTTATACCATATCAAATGTTGAACCACATTTTTATTTAAAATACATTACCTGGTGTAAGACGTTTAGCATAATATTTTGAAATGTTATTATTAGATTATATTTTAAATGTTATTTAATCAAACATTTCCACGAACTAAACTATAAAATAGGATAAATTAAATTATAATTTAATATTAAATATTTTGTACCTCCGACAAATATTTTAATATATTATAATATCTCGGAGAATACGCTTATAATTTTATATTAGATATCTTATAATATTATTATAAGTACTTAAATGAAAAAAATTTAATTTAGTCCTTTATTTAAAAAAAAAACATCTTCATTGACTATTAATTTGAAGTTGAATTTCAATGAATCTGGAATTATCCAATTTAAACATTTGGGTTTTACACTTGCTGTTATTCACTATAGTCAAGTATGTACCTACATGGCTACATCATAATATAACCACTGTGTAATATACCATAAACATAGTTAATATTGAATAGGTCGATAAGTATAATTTTCAAATCTACTTAGATTATATGTGCATATAGATTGTATATACGATTAAAAGGGTAGAATATATTATTATACTACCGTTGATCATTAAAATTCTTCAAAGGTGAAAGTTTGGCGAAATTCTATTTCAATAACCCAACTTTAACAAAACTTAAATCTATTTAGCGTTAATGTGAAATATGTAAATCGATAAATTTACACATTGAACAACATTCAAATGCAATTAGCAGACATTTTGTTTGTTTAAATTGTAATACATAATAATATAATATAAAAACAAAAATTAAATTATCGTGTGTATACAATTATTATTATTTATTTTAATTGTTGTATTCATGTACTAACTGGAATCCCGCACGGCTAATCGTGTGCTAATTTGTTTTACTTAAAAATATTATCGTTATTTTACGATAAAAAAAAATGCAATACGCTTTTATTTTTTTGGGACTTTTGAATATTTTATGTTTACGTTAACAAAAAAAGAATTTTTTTTAATAGTTTCATAAATCGGAATTGATAAAATAAAGTCGAAAATGTATTAGATTTACTTGAGTTACAATTTTTATTAATAATTATTGTGATGTAATAGTTAGATTCCGCGGCGGATAACTTTGTCAGCAACTTATGAATTTCAAGTATTGTATAGCTGATATCAAGTATCATATTAAAGTCTGAACGAATTGATTGGAATTGTCGGTATTACGGTCTTGTATTTTTTTTTATGTTTTTCCTTTAGCATTTATTGCGGTAGAAGGGTCGCTCAAAAAGGTTCTTAAAATAGCTTCACTGCTGTAAGTGAAACATTTAATATAGACATTTTTGGTAATTTTTCAGAAATCACGTAGCTGACTCGGGTTAATTGCCGGATTTGATAAAAATGTTGTGACCATTTTTTGGTTTTTAATTTAATTTAAATAGATTGTTTTTTTTTTATTATTGATTGCTAATATTATTAATACTTTGAATGTTTACATTTAGCTGATTACTTAAAGGTATTATACTTTTTTGATTTCTGAATATCGCGAATTCAAAATTTATATAATTTACATACTACGAATATTATTAATGTAAAATAATTTAAAAAAATAATGTATTATTCTATAGTTGTATGCAGCTTCACAGTGATACGACAATTTATTTTGTCTTTTTATTTTATATCCCAATACAATTTTAATTAGATAATTTGTACATACAAAATGATTACACATAACTATTACGTATGTGAGATTTTGGTTTATCAATATTGTATAAACATTTGGGACTTAACATTTAGTAAACATATATTATGAACCATAATTTATTCTGATAATATTAATTAATCACTAATTATGTTTTATTATTTTATATATCACCCGTTGTGGCTATCATATCTACTTATGTTAAATAACCTATTTGTACAAGTGTCAACTACTATATTTGAGTCTACCTGCAGGCGTGACTTCAATAAAATAAAAAATTAAAATTAAACTAAGAAACTAACATTAATATCAACAATAGAAATTTAACAATTTTAATAACTGAAATCGGCATTGCAGTTTTGTGTTGACTTATTGCAATACATGCACCCAAGACCCATGCCCATGTTTTAAAGGAAAAAAAGGTGCTCTGTTGTACAGTAGGTTACAAGTGGATCACTGTATAATGAATGGTATTAAATTTGAATTCAATGATATAATATAATTGTATGAGAAAAACGATTCTGAGCGGAGACGCTATGTCAGTCTAGGTTTAAGACATATTATATACATATCAATGGTAATAAAAAAAAATATGCACAGTCTTATCATAGAGCATACTTCTTATTCATTATACTATGGTAGATAGTATGGATAGGCCATAATATTTTGATTTTTTGATTTTTCAGTTTAATATATCCCCGAATAATATTTTTAAATTACAACAAAAAACTAAAATCGTTAATATTGATTTTAATATGTAATTTCGTCCAAATTCGAACTTAAAATGACTATAAAAATAAACTGTGCTTGTGTATTTTTTAGATTTTTTGGTAACAGAATTAACTACTTACATGGAATCTTGTATTAAATTTTCAATCCTTAGATATAAAAGTTGAAAATTTTATACATTTTTAACAACAAAATAATTATTCAATTTTAAATTTGATAAATTTTGTCAAAATTCAATCTTTAAATGCTTATAAAAAAAATTGTGCCTATGTATTTATAATATCTTTCAACTGCTATTGTAACAATATATCAGAAGGCTTGGATTACATTTTTACACTTTTTGGCCCAACAGATAAAACTTTGTAGATATTTATAGAAAAAAAAACTAAAAAAATTGAAAACTGAAAAGTCCGTAAACAGCTCAAAAAGAGTCAAAATATTTTCAAAAGTATATGGTGTATAGGAAATGCTAATATAAACATTTAGTCAAATTTTCATGTGTCTACAGTTATTCGTTTTTGAATTACAACAAAATAAAGAAATCGCTACAATGTTGTAAAAATTTGAATTTCAAACGGTCATAAAAATTTAATTTGACTTTCTTACAGACATTTTTTTTTTTGATAAATGTAGAAAATTTTATAAGGAATCTTGTATTGCATTTTAAAATTTTAGATTTAAAAAGAAAAAATTTTACGAACTCTTAACTCAATATAATTTGCTAATTTTCGTGATTTTTCCATATTTTGTCAATTTTTAAACTTTAAATGCTTGTAAAAAAAAAACTGTGACTAAGGGTTTTCAATATTTTTTATCTGCCTTTGAAACAATATACTAGCAGCCTTCTGTTAAATTTTCAGGCTTTAGCAACCAACAAATAAAGTTTTATTTATATTTTTAGAAAAAAAACTAAAAAAAAAAATGGTAAATGAATATGTCCCTAAACAGTTCAAAATAAATCAAAATATTTTGAAAATGTTATCGTGTATAGAAAATGCAAATATAAACAATGTATCAGCTACGGTCATTTGTTTTAAAGTTACACCAGAAACCAAATTCGATTTTGTGAAAAATCAATTTTGCGTAAAAATTACCGTTTTTCTAAATTTTTCTTTTGTTTTTCTAGGCGCTTTTGAAAATTACTGGGAATTTTAAATTTTGACCTTCTCAATGCACCAACGATATTCACTTTCCAATCGAACAAGATACTGAAGTTGAAAATTGAAGCATTTTTTCGACTACTTATCGTGTACACAGACACAAATAAAATTAAAAAATTAAAAAATTAAAAAAAAAAACACACATCATTGTAAAATCAATAAATTAATCGTTCCACTCAGAATCTAAAAAATGTTGGAAGCATTCAAATAAAAATGGTTGGAAAATAAAATGCAATAAAATTGTAATTCTAAGTCGTCATTTTATTTTTACCATTGTTTATGCAGTTCATGAAAATAAACGGGAAAGTTAATAAAGCACAACAAATTAATTTTCGATGACGTCTTCTGTTTGTGTTATATTAAAATATAAAACTTTTCATTTTATGATATAAAATATTATAGCATTTTTATTTTGGTTGGCAATGAAGAATAATAATTCTTAAAAGTGCGAAATTTTGGTTTGCCTTAATGTGTTTGGCCAAGTTAATTTTTAGTGGGAATTTATTAGTGTTTTAACTTTGAAGCAAAAGTTCATATTACTATTTTTATATTTCTTCATTTTTTCATAAATTGTATGACATTCGTAGTTGACTAATTATATTATTGAATAATTATACAATTATGTCCAATATTTTTTAGTTTTCAATAAGTTATGTTATTTAATTAAGAACTTCTAACTGAGTTTATTATTAATTCTGTGTGAGTAGTGTTGTACTTGCATTAGACTTTATTAAAGTAATGCTTATAGGTCATACATATTATATAAGAATGGTTCATTTAAGCATGTCGGATTGTGTTGAATGAGTAGTAAAAATTATTCTCTTTTAGTATTTTAAATTATTCTTTTATAATTTAAATCAGTTAAAAGAATGATATTTACCAGCGTTTATTTAGAAACTGTTCTAAAAGGAATATTGCAAACAATTCAAATGCAAATCTATGGTATTTTCTATTTTTTTTTTTTAGTAAAACATATTTTGCATTTAACACTAATGAATAAAGCAAATATAAAAAAAAATGAAACAATGAGTATTTTCCCGGAGCTCTATTTATATTACGGCTTCTATTTTATATAGTATACCTATATCTTGTATTATTTATTATTTTTTTTTTAATTAATAATATTTTTTAAATGACAACACACATTTTTATTCTGAATTTTTTCCAGAGAATTTGTATGTACAAATATCAAATTTTGAACAGCTAATTATTTAGTTACAAGCATTGCTGTGAGAGGAAAAGTTTATTCATTAGTTTAATTTGTATTTAGCTTCATATTTTTTTTTATTTATGATTTTTAGTTATAATATGGCAATATGGGACCATATATGTATTTGGATTTTTAGTGGCGTACATTAAAATTATTTGCAATTTTCAATTCTCGGATGGTTATGAGTTGACATCTGGCGATTATCATAAAATATCTCGAGGACCGTGATAGACCAAACCACGAATCAAACTACTTGATATTTTAAGTTTTTTGAATACGTTGCTCTCGTACATTATGTTATAGTAATAAATAAAACAACATGACGCGTATAATGTACAATTATGATTAATTTTGTTTTTTGATAAAGACTACAAGAAAATATATTATCCAAAAATAACGTTCAAAGAACAAACTACTATTGTACCTTATTTGCATAACAAGTGTTATGAAAAAAAATATCACTGTCGAAAAAAGCGTGTCAGTTTTTTTGTCGACCTTTATTAAAATGTTTTATTGTTTTCTACGCCTATGTGAAAAAGGTTTCTATCTACGAATTTTTTTAGTAATACGTCATTAATTACAAATTTATTTTTAAGTCAAAGCAATTGGATTGGCAAACGAGTACCACCCAAGAGTCCATTACTCTATGAAATTAAAAATGAATGTTATCATTCGAAAATCAAATTAAATTAAAACTACCGGGAACTCAGCAGGGGCGGATTGAGAGTACTTCGGCGCGGGTGGAGAAGATTTGAGCGGACCACAATTTTTTTTTTGTTGATCAAAAAATGTACAGCTCACTATGCTCGCTTATCATAGGCTAACATCTTGGAAGTGCTAAGGCACCGCCAATATATTCTAGGAATAAATAATATCATAATTTATAATATTATATTATATCGTTTTTAATACTTAAAATCGTTTATATAATTTTTACGTCTATATTTAGATATTACTGAGACAACAATTTATTAGGTACTTTAAATTTAAATTTATAAATTCACCATTTGATGCATAATATATACACAACTGCACAAGTTACACATAGGTACGCAATTTTTTGATTGTTAACTTCACTTGCTCACTATTTATTCGTTCAATGTTTTCAATTAAATAACGAATAACCATTGTGTATTGACGATAAAGATAACACAGTATAAATTACTTAAGCAAAACAATATTGGTCGGAGGTCGGTCGTCGGACGAAGGCGGGCGGCGGCCTACGGGAATTTCTTTATTTATAATTACAGCTCATGACTTTTTATAATAATATTATGGTGGGGTGAGTCACGCGGGTCAGGAAAAATTATTTTCATTATAATATGCTGATAAACTATGTAGAAATATTCTCGCCCCAGGAATGTGAATTTTGTGTGTTATTATCTATTATTGTTAATTTAGTAATCGAATAATATAAAATTATAATATAATACATTTTTATAAAAAGTACACCATAAAGATCTTACGACAACGGCCCGTCGGCCCCAGTGGATTTCTCCCACTCTCCACCTGGGTCAGTCCACCACTGGAACTCACTGTGCTGTATAGAATACGTCGAGAGTACATTTTCGTTGAGTAGGTTTATGTGTTTTGAATTCAATTTAAAATATAATTGTATAGATACTAAAAACGATTTTAAGTGTACTCTGTCAGCCTATTCTTCTAATGATATTTCGTAATAAGTTTAAATTTGTATTGATATAACTAAGTTACTAGTTACCAGTAGGTTGAACTGTTTTTTGACGAAATTAAATCGCTTAAATAATAGTAAAACAAAGTTTTATAATATTATCATTTTATATATTAATACTATCTTTTATTAACTCGTAAGTCAATACTGACGTACCATTTTTCGTTGGACGGGGGTGAATAGCTGATTCATTGTAAAAATACCTTAAAATGAATTTAAACATTTTTAAAATACCATTGTCTATAGTAAGTATTAAATAATAATATACGTTTTAAAGTTAGTTATACAATTTTAACTGTTTAATAACATTCCTTAAAATAACTAATCTATATAATAGAATTTAAATAGTTACTAAAAAGATACTACTTACACTATTATTACCATTTCCATTGTAGTGTATTATCTTTATTTAAATATTATGATGATTGTAAGTAAATATATTTTTGTTTCCGGCTAATGATTATAAGGATGAAGCCGTAATAAATAAATTAAAAAAAAAAAAAGTTAGTTATATTATATTTTTTAATTATCACAAAATAATTTTAAGAATTCTAACATTTCAAAATAATTCGCAAATCTTATCGGTTTTGATGCATTTCTTTAACATTTTAACTTCAAATATTCATTAAAAATTATTGAGGAATTATGCTCAACTTTTTTTGGTTCCAGCAATAAATGTTGATAAGTAACCTTGTGATAATTTTGTATGAGTTTTGACACAGAATAAATTTTTTAATCGATATTTATAGAAAAAAAAAATATTTGTATCATGTATTATTGTATATTATAGATTATATTAGTATTATTAAGATTTTAGTCAGGCACAACGATATCATATCTCGATATCGATATCGGATCAATTTTACCGATATTGATATGAATAAACTATTGAATATTTTATCGATATCAATATCGAAATATGATATAAATTCATTGCAATTTGAAATTCCTTTTTTCTATTTATACAAGTTTTGACAGTGAATTAATGTCAAAGAACGAATAAACACTAACGATTAGTAAAACGATAAATCCCCTACATTAAACGTATATAACTACGACATTTGAATTTTTACTATTAGTTTTATTTTTTAGCTAAATACTTATTAATTTTAAATGTATGCATATTTTCAGGAAGCAATTATATAAAACTCGGAGGTACCAGAGGTACTTATAGTAGATTTAAAAGTAAATAAATAATAATGTACTTGTAATTTTAATTCAATATTTAATTCTTATTTGTAATAATATAATATGAAAACTTTTTTTAATGTAAAAAAAAAACCCCTAAATAAATTTTGTATTTAGTATTGTTTTTACTTTTTTAGTTTTATAAATTTTATCGATATATCGTTTGTTTTTCGATATCGCGGTATGATATCGATATAATTGAACGGATATCCATAACTGAGAATATATCGTTGTGCATCACTAAAAGATTTGGTGAAAATTTCATGTATGTACTTAAATTTCAATTCGTTTTTGAATTACTGCAAAATAAGAAAATCGATTTTTCAAATTATTAGTGAATTAAGCTTATATTCTTTTATTTATTGTTTAATTTGTTTATTATGTATTTATGTACAATTTTCATCTCTGACAATCAACTCTAAAGAATGCAATTAGGTACAAGTGATGATAATAATTATAGCCTGTATTGTACACAGATTTAAGGGTTGATTATAATGTTGAGAACGTCATATTCATAGACGTATTATACGTTCTACACCGCAGTGTAGCTTGTTAATCGAGTTAAAATCAACTACATTTTATGAAATTCGATTGATAATAATATAATATAATTTAATTAACTATCATTATAATAGTATTTTGGGATTATCAAAACCATTCGATCGATTAATATTTAATTATAGCATCACTTATGTTTGTGAAAGGTATGTACACGTGATGGAACATGCTGCACTCACTATTACACATACTATATGAGGTAAAGAATCTACATACCCCTACAAGGAAGTATTTATAATTGGCACATAATAATTATGTTATAATTTAGAGGGTTGAAATGTATTGTAAATATTAATGTTGCACCGAAGAAATAAATTAACAAATGATTCGATTGCCGATTCCGTTATTACATTTTTTTTTAAATTTAAAAGTAAATAGACTTTTTTGTATTTTGATTTTTGATCCGTTTTGTAATATTGTGACATCGAATATTGATATATTTTGTTGATTGAAATAGGTACATTTTCATTTTAGCTTCACTGATTTGTTAAATTTGGAAGAACATTTTAAATTTTAATGCCACTAAATATATAAATTATTTATATCCTTAATATTGTCACTTTTGTTTTAAATAAGCATTTTAAGTGTCATTACCCTAATAAAACAAGTAGCAATTACTTCTCTTTTAATTCAAACAATACGGTTTAATATAGTTTAATTTTGTTATGAATTTATAAGTGGAATACTCTTTTTAAAATATTACCATCTCTAATGAACTTCTTTTGGTAATTGTTTAGCTTTATTCATCGTATCATCAATTATATAATGTATTTAAATGAAAGAAATTAATATTTTATATACCATATTAGACTTAACTTAAGTAAACCATGTATTGTAGATAAAACAAATATACTCGCAAGCTACAACTGTTACAAATTGCATTATTTAGGTAGTTACAATGTAAATACGAGGGATTTTTAATTACAATTTTAACTGGTTTTTAGATTGTTTTTCTATATTATCATAGTGCATTAACTAGCAAAACCGTTTGATAGTCACTTTTATTTTAAACTAGCTGATTCCACGCACTTCATTGCCAGTAAAAAATGAGAACTCTTAAAAAAATTGCGATTGTTCAACTGCTTTTGGGTGTAACTCACTGCAGGAAGTGAAACTCAACCACCCTGGTAGGAAACCCGAGTACGTCGAATCGCGGACAAAGTTCAACTCAGCCACCATGTGTGATAATTTGATTTGATATATGCTTGTATCTGATCTGCTCGAATAAATCATAAAGTAATAAATAGTAAATACCGATTTCTACCAGTGGCGTATTTGAGAGTTCATGTCGGGGGGGGGGGCGAATTTAAAAAGAGTTTACCCAACTACTCACACAAACTTACCAAGACATAATGGATTTTATATTGCACCTGTATAACCTATAAAGTAATAAGTTAAACAAATATGGTAAAAAAGATACATATTTATAAAACAAAATCTATATTTCTATTTTTTTTTATTAGCAAATCTATTTATAACATCATCTATTGATATAGTTATAGTATGATGTATGTTTAGTAAAGCCAAACCAGTCAAGCGTTCTTGCCCCATTTTGGATCTTAACCATGTTTTAAATCTAACAAAAATAAGCAACAAAAGTAAGCAAAGAGAAGAATTATAAGTTTGTTTTTAATGTAATTTAAGAAAAAGAACAAGTCCTTAATTTTAAGCAATGTAAATATATAAATATACAATAAATATATTTATATAATATATTCGATTTCGTTAAATTAAATTTTTAAGTCAAAGATTTGTTTTTTTTGAATCATCTTAAACATAATCATTTTTCATATAAAATAATTATATATTTATATTATATTATAGTTAAAATATTTTAACAATTATTTACAATACAGTCCTGACATTGTTTTAGAAAAAGTTAACAATTATATTTTTCAAAATAACTTTTGTTTATGTATCTTTTTTCTTCTTTACCTTTTTTTATATGGACAGAAAAAGGAAGAAGAAAATCATTTTTGGGCAAATTATCCATGGTTATTAATGTTGCACGATCATGGCCAGAACAAATTTTATTAGATACTTTTAAAAAATATGCAATATTTAGTTCATAGGAGGGACTATCAATGTCATTAATATTAACTAAACTTACTAAACTATTTGATGTAGATGAACCAAAAGATGTAGATGGAGTAACAATTGCCTCAATTTTTTTTCTGTTTGTACTATCTGTATTATCAATGCAGACTTCTTTGCGCTTTAACCACTGGTTCATTAAATTAGACATATCGCACTGAGAATTGAGACAACAAAACTTAACAATGAATGACTAATTAATTATTATAACACTATAAAACGTAATATGAAGAAATGCAAGTCGCAACCACTATATAAAAAAATAGCCGTTTATGTACAATCATGCTGATAGCTGGAGTCAGTTATCATAGATAATAACAGGTGATCGGCCACTTTAATACCCCGTCAACTAGGTTACCGGGGACTAATGAGTAATGACCCATGGGGATCTAGTTTGTCAGTGATCTACATGACGACATATGTACCACAAAGAAAAATGTATGCACATTTTTACCACGGTTATCTAGATAACCGTGATTTTTACCAATAATTTGTTATCATCAACACAATTTTTCGGAATTTTTGTTTTTTAATGAAATACTCAAATACCCTATACCCATTAGAAATATAAAATTGTCCTGGTCTAAAAATTATCGAGGGAGGCGATGGGGACAATCGTCCCTCCTCTCAAATACGCCACTGATTTCTACTAATTATTTCTCCTATAACCAATAGCAACAATTTATAAGCAAAAATTGCCATTGGAAATCTTTTCCTGTTTGAGCACCTCCTAGGGTTGTACTTACTGGGTCCAATTGTGAAACTAAATCATCCCGGGAACCACTCAAACAAGCAAAACAAATTTCATCAAAATTGGTGTAGCTGTTTAGAAATGCATAAATGACACATGGAAATACAGACAAACATTTATTTTTATATATATAGATAAATCATAAATACAATATTCATAATATTATTGGGAAGAAATATTAATGTTTTTGAAGTGTTTGTATTTCGCATCTAGAGTGAGATGGACAGGATGTTTGACATGTTTAGAGTGTGGCGTCAAAAATAGTGACAACTAAAAACGTCTCACCTAGAAACATAAGTGCTTAGTTTCATTCAGTGGGTTAAAGCAGCGTTTCTCAACTTGGGGTCGCATCGGTCAGAAATAATTAAACTCTGATGTCGAAAAACAACCTTTAGTTTGCATTAAAAATTAAAAATGAATACATAACCATAATGATAAAAAAAATTAAAAAGTTAGTTTATAGTATAAATACACTATAAAATATGTATAATAAAGTAAAGAGTATAAATTAATGTGACATTTTAGATAATTTTATGTTCAAAAGTTTTTTATTTTAAGGGTTGGGGAGGGCTTGTGAAGTGGCTGGTTTTATTTTTCACCTATTTTAGGGATCGAAACTTTAAAAAGGTTAAGAAACGGTACTTTAGAGGACTAGATTAACATATTTTATACTTTGCAGTTTTGCACTGATACACTGATACATTTGGATGGATTAATTAACACATGTTGTTGCAAATACTTACAAATAATAAATATTATATGTACAAACTCGTTTGGATGTCATCACCGAAGTAAATTTCTTTTTTTCCGTAAGGCGTTTTATTTTTAATAGAGGATGATGTATACATTTTTCTAGCATAATGTGAAACTTATACCTAGGAATATGTTACACAACTTTAGACCTACGAAAATACCTATGACTGAGAGACGTGTGTAAACATATTAAGTAGTAAAGGTTGAATCACGGATAACGACTAATCGATCAGAGGCATGTGCGTTCTAGGGCTTCTATAAGCATGGCCCACAAGGCGCCGACGTAACCATTGTACCATACTTTAAGAAGACAATTTTGAAAAAAAAAAAATGAAAAACAAAACACCTCTTATTACTCAAGACGATCTACATTATAATAATATCATTTCATCTACACACAAATACTGCGTCTTGCGCTATTCCACTTTTGTACGAAATAGGTCATCACGACAACCGGACATCATAACATAAACATGACAAAATAAATCTAACCGTAATGCGTACAACTCAAAGTGCCCAAAGTATGTACTCGAACAATAGATTATGGACATTTCTCGTACTTGATGGTGGTACATTAAGTTATTATGCAAGAAAAAAGTTATAAATAAAACAAGGAAAATATTTTTAACCAAATAAAATACGCGATGGAGAAATCGTAATATAATATTACGTGGAGTTTGTTCGTAAACGGGACGGTATAATACCCTACCTATTCATACTTACCCTACAACAGTATGATGTGTACTGATTGCTCTACATTCAGTGCCAGTTTTATAATTCCCATATTGACAATATTATTAAACTCGTTTACCGGTAGAGGAATGGTACAGTCTGTTTGAAAACCACCTACACGTCAATGTACTGAAATTGCCTATACAATACGCCAGCCAATAGGTATACATAATATTTTTACTTTTTTTTTATTTTTAACAAGATATATACAATCTGTGCACAATAAGAAGGTGTGATATAATATTTTGTACATGAAAACGTGAGGAAAGGGAATTAATATTAAATAACATTTATATCGCAATTAATAATATTATCGAGAGGGTAAGTAACAATAAAGTTGTTATAATCAGTTTATTAACGACACAGTTCATACAGTTTGTATGGCGTACGAGGCAGCAAGAGCGGTGTACACATAAGAGTCGAGTCAGAACGGGGTCAAGGACGGCGGGCTAAGCTGCTGTGGTTCATACGAGTCTACAGGCTAGCTGGTTCTGGATACCGGACCTCGATGATTTATCGAAAGAATTTGGTAATTTTGGTAATTTTAAGTTGTAATGTATGCTGAATATCTCTTGTTGTGTTGTAAGCTGCAGAGTGACCATCGACCCTACACATATAAACCGGGCGTTGGTTGGAGGAAAGTGGGCCCGTAGTGGTACACTGCTATTATTGTTAATATCCTTATATCATTATTTTGGTTTATAATAAACGACGGGCTCGAAGCAATGTGAAAGCAGTGCCGTCCCCGGTTTTCGGTTTAAAAAAAAAAA
This sequence comes from Macrosiphum rosae, assembly GCA_016617965.1. Taxonomy (NCBI): domain Eukaryota; kingdom Metazoa; phylum Arthropoda; class Insecta; order Hemiptera; family Aphididae; genus Macrosiphum; species Macrosiphum rosae. The sequence goes on along the minus strand of WHPZ01589139.1, from coordinate 18,240 downwards.
AGTTCAGTTTTGTGTGTGCGTATTAGATAGTTATTATTAAATAGTTATTTTTTAGACTAATATTTTTATTTTTATTTTTTTTTATTGATCTTTAAAGCCTGGCGACTATGGCCATTAGCTGACTGTGGGGTTTTATGATTGTAGGTAGTAGGTTTGTAATGGTAGGTTTTTCCACGTGTGTGTTGTGTTTGGCAGAATTTTTGATTGGGCACCCATAGGTATTTTCCATGCCTGAGTGGGGGACTTGTTCTCCGGACACCGTGACTTGTCCGAAGAAAAATTCCACTTGGGGCCAAGGAATCGAACTCGGGTCGACCACTCCGTCCCCCTAGACTAACATTATGTATGTGTAAACTAATCAATACGATCAGCTATTTAAGCATTTATATTTACCTGATAAATCTCGGAACTTACAAATACGTATTAACTACACAATACTTATACTGATTTAATTCAGTTTCAATCATAATTATTATTGTACCTATCATGATATTATAAAGAAACACTATATTTATCATCACATTCAAGTACCTACTTGTTTAAAATACATTTTGTAAAAATTTAATAAAAAATGTTTATAGTAAATATTATATGATGTAACTTTGTTGTATTTATATTTTTTATGATGACGGCGTGTTATTATATGTTTTTGTGTAATAAGTCCAAATACATTTTAAACTTGTTTTTCTTTAATTATTTTGGTATTTACACATTTATTTTAAATTATTTAATCACTGTTGTGTTTGTGACATTGTTTTGAACGGATTTTCTACTATTTTGGTTGTATCCAGAGATAAATGCGATTGTATTTAACGTTATGAAAACAAGATTATGCAAAGTTGTTCACATATTGTTACATAGAGTTTTGGTCGTATCATACGCATTGGTTTTATGGAACACATAGTTGATGATAGATTGTGGTTTATGGAATTCAGTCATCTAATTTCTTACCGTATTTGATCTTTAAGTTGTAAGTTAATCAATAAATAAGGCCTTATGAAAACGGCAAGATCTTTAATCTATGGGTTAAAATTGAAGCTCTCAAATATTTTACTTATTATTAATCAATTTACTTAATTTGTATTGCATGTGTTTATTGAGGCTGTAATTTATTTAACCACCCATAATTTTACGTAAGTACATATTTTTGCTTACCTATATATTACTTTTTAATCAATGAAAGCAACATTATATTTACATATATTATTATTTATAATTATATACCTAAATTTAAATGAAAAATCAAAAAAAATCTCAATTTTTTATTTATCATAAATGTAATATATATTAAATATTATAGTGATATATGCCAATTAAGTTTAAAGTTAAGTTTCTAATATTATAACAGTTGAATATTCATACATTTTTGAGAAATTATAAGCCAAGTCAACGAGGGAATAACAATTGAATTTACAAGATTGAATTATATATCAGTCGATGAATTACTCACAAGCCACTGTAGCTATAAAGGATTTTCATAAAAACTTACAGAAGTTGTTGATGTTTTGAAAAATAGTTAGAATCTATACAAAACGTTACCATAATATATGTTTTTTTTTTTTTACCTTCTAGTTTAAGCTATGATAGTTCAACAATTACAAAGATTATATGAATTGACTAACCTAATCGCTATAAAAAATTAAACAAAAAGTTTTTTATGGTATTATTTTTATTAGTAATATCGAGTTTTGATTCTCATAATAATATATGTTGTATAGAATATCTGATATTCTTATATGAATAATATTTGATTGCATAAATAAAATCGTATATACTCGAGTATAATATTGTATGCATATTTTACGATACGACATAAACAAATCCAATAGTTAGTCATAAAAAGTAATCATGAGGAAATGTATTTCATGTTCTTTATATTATATAATATAATACATACATAATATTTTATATTTGTTTAACTCCAGAACTCGTGTGTTATGCCGAATAAAAACATTGCAATAAAACTCAATTAATTTTTCATATTTGTCCTATCAATATCTTGTTGAACCCGAGTACATTTTTCTTGTAAGAATTTTGATTTCATACTCTGAGTATTTTAATAACATAATATTATCTTGCATTAAATTAACTGTTGGTAAGACTAACTATAGAAATTAAATAAAAACATTAAAATTGAATTTATTTCAACACGCAAGTACAACAATAATTCAATATTGATTTTGGGAAATTTTTTTTTAACATAAATAATATATTTTCGGGCTTAGATATTTTATTTTTCTAGCCGATTATTTCCAACCGATTTTTCAAAATAATATATGTTTTCATTGTCATGGTTACTTATTAACAAAAATATATTTATGAATCGTAGATTTTCCTTGTAGAGGAAAAATATCGAGTAGTGTGCTGTGTTTTACTGATTCACTAACTGATACTATATAAATATCTCTCTCCGATAGTATCCCGTAAAATATGGCATACGACGACCACATTTGAGCGGGTATAAGTTTTTTTTTTTTTGAAATTATATTACATTACGTTAAATGGAAATTGCGTGTAGTACACGAGATGAACAAATGAAGTTTTATTAAATGAGATTACTAAGCGAAAAACAGTATTAAAATAAGATGTTAAGATTCCTCGAAAATATAATGGTTTGTGTAATATGTACTTTCTGGGAATTGTACAAATATGGATGTTATTATTGCTCATCTCTTATGGCTGTTGTTGTTATTATTAGATTGTGTGTGGTAACGAAAATCTAGAATATACTTTTACGTCATGATATTGTATATTTTTATAGTGGTCGTGTAACACAATATATTATCCAGATTTATTACAATAAAACTTATTATACAAGGGCCGGTAAGTATAGGTATACCTATGTTATAATAATATAGAAATTTAAACAAATCACATACGTAATATATAATATTAAGTAATATCTAATAATACATGATGTCCAAAATATATTTGCGGTTATCCGATTTCAATATGGGTTCGTCGAGATCAATTTCAGTGGACTAGATGTCGTCACCATGATCTATATTATAATACTGTTTTCAAAACGATTAACGTTTACGGCTAGTGTTACATTATATAATAATATAATATATATTAGTAAAACACATTTTCACGGAATGTAGAACCTATGGAGAAGCAAGACTCGTGCACAAATTAAGACCAAACTTATACAAGACGTGTTATTATTGTGATATAATATAATATTATTTTACTATAAGGCATTACAGCTAGTATAGATAAAATTAATTTTTTGCTGAAAAAAATACATTTGAAAATGTCATTGTCTGTATAAAATATAATCATATATTTTAAAATAACTAAAATCATTATTCTAAATTTATAAATATCTAATTACGTCCAAACCTCGTCCATTTATAGAAAAAAAAACTAATAAAATCGAAATGTTATTATGACTATATTACGAAAGTGTAGAAAGACCAACCAAACAACTAGGTACACCTCGTTCACACAACATAACTTTTCGATTGATTGACAATATTTTCTTATTGAAAATAGATAATTTCATATTTTCACGACAAAAAGTTATTATTTATAGATAAATTAATCTCCGGTTATTGGTGGCATATACCTGGCACTAAATACTTACCTGTGTTCGATTATGCATATTATATTATACTTTTTCCTCTAAAAGAAAGTATACCATTTCCTCGTGTGGAATAGGGTGTAGAATATGTATTTCAATCTTGTATAATATTCACTATATAAAATATGTTCCACATAATTCGTTTGATAATAATATTGGTGTAGACTAGTTGTAAGTAATAAAGTGTATTATGTTATAGTACATGTGTAATATATATAATATATATATATATATATGTATGTATGTATATATATAACGTATGAACGACAGCTGTAACCCAAAATCATACTATTATAAAAATACAAATCACTGGTAGTCACATATATATATTTAGTATATATATATATATATCGTTCGTTAGAAAATTTGAACCTATATAAGATTATACCTACTTGAACTATGTATAACAGTTACTTCAAGATAAGAAACAATTCACTTTTAATAGAAGGTTATAAAAGAACACTATTCAAAATTATTTAAAACACAAAATGAAAAAGCGGGTAAGTGCGTATGAACGACAGCTGTAACCCAAAATCATACTATTATAAAAATACAAATCACTGGTAGTCACATATATATATTTAGTATATATATATATATATCGTTCGTTAGA
>WHPZ01589139.1:0-13991 GCA_016617965.1 Macrosiphum rosae | reverse complement strand
GTATAACAGTTACTTCAAGATAAGAAACAATTCACTTTTAATAGAAGGTTATAAAAGAACACTATTCAAAATTATTTAAAACACAAAATGAAAAAGCGGGTAAGTGGATAACGCTCTGCTCTACATAAGGTGTCTAGAGAGTCACTGTAATGGATGTCTTAAATTTGAATTTAATTATATAAAATCGTTATATACGAAAAACGATTTTGAGCGAAGACGGTCAGCCTTTTTCAACTAAATACAATAAAATAAGAACCATAAAAAGTAACACAAACCAAAATTCAGTAAAAATATGATAAAATATAAAATTATATGAATAACACAATTTTAGATTATAGGTACAACAAATAAAATTAAACAATGTGAAATGTAAAATGTTTAGGTTTCCTAAATTAACCTTATACAATTTAAAATAGTTTTTTTTTATAGAGTAACCTAGGGTATAATGGCGCAACTAACATTTAACAGCTGTTATGTGGTAGCATACACGTTTTAGAAATATTGTTATATTGTTTTACTATCATAAATATTACGTAGATTTCAATTTTCCGGTCAAAAGTTGATTTTACCAAAGCAAATACCAAAATTTCTAAATAATTAGAAATTATAACAAATGCGTCTATTTACCCGCATGCTAAATTAATTCATAAAAATCTTTTTAATTAAAATATTTTTATCTATTTTATTTTTATCAAATAATAATCTATAAATATATATAATTTGCATGCATAAAATAATAGCCCCTAATATAATATATATAATTAATACAGTATTAGTAGTAAATAATAAGTCAAAGTAATTTTTTTAAGTATAATTATTCAATAAATATTACATAATATTATTTAATTATTTGTTAATACACCATAGATATAATGTACCCATTAGTTCAAATCTATATACATATATAAAAATGAATTGCTGTTCGTTTGTCTCGCTAAAACTCGAGAACGGCCGGATCGATTTGGCTCAAATTTTTTTTAAGATGTTCGTAATTGCCTGGAGAAGATTGGAACGAAAGAAAATTTTAGGAAAATCCACTGGAAAAGTAGAAAATTTGAATGTTAAAAAACACAATAGTGGCGTTATCTGTCCAGAAAAAAATTAACTAAATAATAAAAAAATTAGTTTCAGATTAAAATAATAAATGTGTATTGTACATTGGTCGCTATTGGTTAATCGGACATGTTTGTTAATTTGTATTTTTTTTTTCAATATACCTATATATAAATAAATGAATGTTTGTGTTTAGATTAGACCTCTGGGAAAAAGACAGGCTAATTTAAAAATGGTTAAATTTGGTGGAATACAACAAACTTGGTATAACTTTGATACTTTAGAGTTAAATCATACACTTAAGAACAAACATCAAGGGGTCCGCGATCTACCGCAGATAGATTGCCTACCTGATAATATACTGCTGCGAATCAGAACTATTATTATTATTATTATTAAGTTAAGATAAATTTTGAACACCATACACTGAATATTAAATAACGAATTGAACAAAGTTTGAGTCATATAGATTTGGTATATTTAACGGGTAACAAACATACACGGGATCAGCTAGTAAATTAATAAATACATAGGTAGATATAATTAAATTTTTAGACATTCAATTTGAAGCTAGGAAAATTAAATGTTTATAAAAGTAGATAATCAATAATCATGTAAGAAATACTGCGCACTTTCACCCCAAAACCCATTAAGCCATTTTACCCCAATATGATTTTCTGCATAAACAGTATTGTAGTATATTCAGTTGTTATCATATTAATATTTTACTAGTATTGACGTTTTGTCACTTACTTGTAATAAATATAGATATATAAAAACAACACCTAACGTGTTGTTATAATATAGTACATATTACTACTTCCATACTACTCAAATATTATATCAGAAGAATACATTTAATACTTTGCCTCATATTGCTACCAAAACTTCATCAACTGTTGAAAAAAAATATTTTATCACGTCTGGCTATGATAACATAATCATAATAACAAAAATGTTTGACCCGATAGCAATTATTAAATTACTTATACACAATAGTTCATTTTGCCCCATGCACCATTATACCCAAGGTTACTCTAATTATTTTACAGTTATTAAACGTTAAATCAGCTGCTCAATCTAACGGGTGTATTTTTTTTAACGATACAAGTAAATGATTTGGCCGTGCCTCCAAAATCAACCTTAGGGTCCGAATTTTGTGTCAATAAGTCACACCAGTTCGTCGTAGATATACACTTGAAACTTCAACAATGCATCATGCGGCAACAATATTATTCAAAATCGTCTCGCTAAATCTGTTAGATGACGGTTATTAGATTTGGTGGGACGGCATGCGGTAAAATATGGTTAATCAAACTAGAAGTATAGACCTTATAGGATTGTAAAGGTAAGTAAGCGAATGGTCACTAAATTCCCGAGGCTATTTATTGTCGTCGGCGGCGGAAAATTTACATTAAACAACTGGCTGAACGGCGGAGTAAATCTCGTATCCGGAATCCACGCCACGTCCGCAGGAAATCTTTTGTATAAGACCACAACTATTCAACATTTTGTATAAATAAATGTAAACTTGTTTATAATATATATATATATTATATATAAAAAAGAACGTACTATATACATTAACTGTAATAACGTGCGGGTATTTTGGGAGATTCGAATGATTTATGTGAAGTTCCACTTACTCGCCTACTACCATTATATCGTTTCACATTCATACGGCTTTATTCGTGACCTATTACTACAGACACACACCCACAAACCCACACATACACATTCACATATCTCAGCTCACTGTCCAGAATATACTCGTCTCCGACCAATGCAACCATTCATATCGTGTACACTGCGTGTTGGTGACTGATAAAAAAAATAATATTAAGACATACACTGCACAACGATCTTTCGTGTTCTGGCAATAAATTGTCTTGACTATGTATCATAGTCGTCATGTTCACGTTGAACTCGTTTATAGGTAGGTAGGTAGAACTTTTTTTTGATTTAATTTCGTTCAGTTAAAATGTCATAGTAACCTGATATAAAACGATTGTCAATTTATCTCTGGATATATAACTGTATGTATTATTTGCATATACAATGAAGTAATTATCGATTAGAGCTTAAATACTACAATAATACGCTTTGATAATTTTACTGTAGTTTACACTACATTGTATTCCATGAGACATCGGAATTTGGGAGTTACATTGTTATTTAATGTTGTAGAAATCCAAAAATTTTTTAATATGTTTTTAGGCTGGATACAGCTTTTTTTTCCAACCAATTTTACGTACCTAACGCTTTATTTATCACCATAGAGATATTAAGAAAATAACTAATTATTATTTTAAAAATCATCCTACTAGATAATTTTTCCCTGCACTATACCCAAAAACGTTTATATTATTCCTAAGCTTTCCTCACAGAAGAAAAATATCTAGCGGCATGCTATATTATCTAGATAGGGATTTTATTCTTTTTTCTAGTACTTATATAGATTAAGTAATAAGTTGATCAACAGTTATTGGAATAAACATACGTTGTGTTCTTCGTAAATTAACCAACAGATGAACAGAAGACATCTTGTTTAATCAAATTCACTCATGCATTTTTAGTTTGTTCAGTTCTGATGATATAAGTAATAATCGTAGCAAAAACTGTATCATAACATAAAATGTTGATGAAAATTATTAAATTTTGACAAATTATATATTTAAAAGATGTTTATAACGTGTTTGTTTGTTTGTTTGTAATAAATATAATTTCAAGTAGTAGGTATTTAGAATATATGAAACTATAGTAACTATAATATTATCACGTATTAATGTACCTTTATTTGCTGTACTATCTCATACCTAGCTATATATACGCGATTTCTGTGATAGCCAATAAGTCGTCATAATTGCGTTTGTTCTATCTGAAAACTAGTACCATCCTTACCAGAATCACATAATTAACTTTAATATATACATACTATTTAATTAGGTAGTTTGTCATAAGAAATCGACCGAAATATTTAATTAATACTGCACAATGTCTTTATCTTGAATATTTTAGTAAACATTATTATATAATTTATATAATTCGTTTGGTTGGTAAAATTAGTATTATAATCGAGATAAAAAGCATTTCCGTTCCTAACTATATAAACTAAAGATAATAATATAATAATATAGTATGTTCTTAGTATTTTTATTTATTTATTTTCAAATATAAATCAATTTAAGATATTTTGTAACCAGCCGTACTTACCTTTTTTAGAAGCTTTGAAGCTGTCATGTGGAGAGACATATTCAATATCGTATACAAGCGTTGTATTTGGCAAAATTGCTTTATCTTTATTTATCCTGTATACAGCGTATTTGAATGCTACCTCCGTGGTACTGTCTTTGTCTTCTTGAGTGAAAATTGCCCCTGAAAAACCATTATGTCAAAAGGGTTATAAAAAATATGGCAATGCAATAGGTACTATATATATATTTGTCGTTTCACAGAAGTTTAAGGGCCTCTCAAACAGATTCCATTGTAGGTACAATGGGAATTAATCATAAGTTTAGGACGTCCAACGTATTTTCTATGGTTGTGTATTTGAGTGTTCGAATTTTCTGTTAATCGACCATTAGACTATGGATTAGTTATGGATAAAGAGAGGAAAATATGTAAATTATTTAAATAGCATGGAAATCGAATGGAAGTCGAATAACAGACTAAAGATTATCATGTCGAATTTGTGAATAGTATAGTGTTCGGTTTGAGTAAGATTAAAATAGAGGTCCACTGTGAAAAGTGAAATAAATAATTACGTGTGATTTTTTTTTAAATTATATTTTTCGCCGCTTGATCCTTATAAATATGATCTATGGTTTTAATGTCCACTAAACCCTTAAAGTAGATTCATAGTATACCCTTATAACAACATTGAACCACATAATGAGACTATAATTCAACTGTTGAACATACAATAAGTCGTAAAATTACCATAATGTGTATTTTTATCTTTTGCCTACACCATTATAGTATTACAAACTTGATTCAACAAGTTCTTTATTTTTTACTTGATCAAAGTCTTAACGGTTTTTTATTTTTCCCATTGTATATAATGTAATTATTTGTGTTATATATTATATAGGTAGGTAGCCTTATATTGCACTGTCGGCCATTTTGATTGAATATTTCAATCATAAAAGTTTGTAATACTCTAAGAAAATAATTTATTGGTTTTATGAAAAAAAATGTTTTTGCAATAATATGTTTTTATACAAAATGTTTAAGGTATTTGAAAACTAGATGCAAGTTCAGAACAAAACTCTTTAGTTTTTAATACATTATTGAAATTATAAATAAAAAAAAATTATCATATAATATAAAAATTTAAATATGGTAATTTTAAAATAGTTTTACATTTTAATATGGATAGAGATATAAATAAAAATAACAAAAATCATTATAATTTTGTAATAATTATTTGTGTTACTCTAAAATTAGTATAAACCACAAATCCGAACATGAGAATTGAAAAATGTGAATAAAAATTAAATATTAAAATTATTGTAAGCTTTTGTTAATAACAATTAGTAAAATATTTTCGTTTAATTATTTAGTCGGCTGAGTTGAGTGTGCGGGTTAAAGATTATGATGATAATATATAGAGTCTAAAATACTTGTTTTTCAATGTCAGCTTTGATAGGTTGAATGCATTACAAAGTCAACATAAATGTTTGTTTCGAATTTTCGCAGACGGAAATCTGAAAGTTAAGTTAATGCTACAAAACTACATCGATTCATAAATCATAAAACAGACGCCCGAAATCATAAGACCCTTTTTAGTTCGTGTACATAACGCTTAAAACCATTATTCAACCGTTTACACGGTCGGTAACAAAAGGGAATTTCTTTTCTATTTTCGAAGAATATTGTAAGTATGAGCTAGTGTACAGAGTGTTGAATAACAATATGTTTATTACGTAGTTGTGCTGGTTTACATGTTGCATGAGTGTCTAATATTATTTTGCACAATATATCAGTATCGGAATGAAAAAAATTTGAATATTTCATTCAGGTTGAAGAAAAAATAACACTTTCGAAAAATGCCAATCTTTTTGGGCTAATCACCCATAAAATTGTAGTTAAACTAGAGCTATACTTATGGGACCTCGCGTTCTATACCTTATTCTTAATTATTATGTTATTTTTGCAATAATTAATTTAAAAAAAAATCGTTGCTCAAAATAATTAAATGTAGGTTTCCCGAAAAGTTTTTATTCTGTTTTGACTTAAGATTTAGTTACGAGTAGTAACTGAGTTATTTATATTTAAAATTATAAATTATTATAATACCTATTGTAAAAATAATTTCATCATTTATATTGTTTCTCTTTAATCTGTATCATACTCATGATCAAGGCTCGGAAGTTGTAGCACTAAAAATGTTACTTTTTAGCTCTTAGATATGCACTATAAATAGCACAAATAATCAAAAAATATGCATTTAATTTGAAAATATTAAAATTTATTAGAAAAAAATTAAAAGTAGTTTTACAATTTTATAAAACTGTTGGGCACATAGACGTCATTGACTGTCTGGACTAGTTGAATTATAAACTGTTAACAAATATATTAAATTACTTAAACATGTTTGTAAAAGTGTTCTTATAAGGTCTATTTATTTCCTAACCGAGTTAATCATTATTTTCAACAAAATGTGATAATTTCCTGTATTTTGTATAATATGTAGGTATATATTATGTATATTATGAAAATATACAACAAAAAAAGCTAGAAACCCTAAATTAGCAAAATAGTAATAAAAACCAAAAATATGCAAAAAATATCAAAATAAATTTTCTCGTATTACATCAGAGAAGTGTGATACATATTTGTATTTTACTTTGGGTGTTTTAGGACGAACCAAGAAAAATATGCATTTGCTAGAACTTCTGAGCTCTGCTTATGATGTTATAATTAGTAAAATCTCAATATTAACCATTGCATTTTTCTATCCGTCTGATTTTGTTTTACATATACAACTCATCCTCGATGACTATTATTATGTTTTGAATTAAGTCAAAATTTTTTTTAGAAGTAGGTACTTATCTAATAAATATCCAAACATCAAATATTATTATTATTTTAATAACATAATTATTTTTTATATACTTTATATTTGCTAATAGGGTATACTCGAATCGTATCCACATCTGAAAATATTGTCAACATATCCTCGACAACATTTTTGGTTTTATTTTTAATTTTGTTATTGTTTTTGTAAAATAGAAAAATATATTCTTTGAAATTTAAATTAGTTTTATTGCTGATTCATCTTTTAAACAGATAATTTTTCACACTGTATAAACGAAAAAGATAATGAATAAAACACAAGTTAATTAAATACATTTTAGTAACAAATTATTAATTACAGTTTTTTTATGGGTAATGTGTATACAATAACAATTACAGTGTGCATTTAATGAGATAAGTATAGAACCTAACGCTTTACACTATCTAGAATAACAATCGAGGTCATTTTATCAAGTTAAGTAATCTTAAGTTTAATTAATTTTCATAAATTACTTCAAAAAGTCTGCAAAAAAAGCAAGTAACCAACTTCAAGAAATAGATTGGTGTACCTATACGACTATTCTACTGATCTTCAATGCAAACAAAAGTGGTGATAAATGATGGTTGTGAGTACGTTAGACGAAGCCATACGTTTGATTTGACAACAAAAACGACGATCTTACTGGGGCTGTCCATTATTTAAAATGTATGCAGTTATTCAGATTTCAGGTACAGAGTTAGACTCACCAACTTTGATTGTTTCTAATACTATTTGAGTAAAATGTATTTATTTTTTCTACCGACGACATCAACTACAATAAGTAAATAAATCTGGAAAACATTAAAAATTATAAAAGTGAAATATGTAAATATTCTTATTGATGCAAATACTCATAAGTAAGTTATAGGTTTTAATCAATTGACTATTTTTTCCATTAAGGTTTTGATAAAAAAAACAATATATTATTTTAATAATTGTAAGCCAAATAAAATAAATATAAAATACAATAAAAAATAAATAGAAAATATAATTATTACACGATTTTAAAGTGAATCGAACATAAGAGTGTACTAAATGGGGGGGGGGGGGAAAGTGTTAGTATAATAAATAATCTAAATCTACCGAGAAAGTGAAAGTGGGATTTATCAAACGAAAAGTATTAAATTTGAGTTGGCCGTGACTTCAGTGTAGATGAAAGATTATGTAACTTTTCCAAGACTTATCTGTCGTTGCCAACGTTGTAAAGATATGCCTAATTGTAGTAATGGAGTTATTGGACTTATTTCTGTACATATATTAATCTTTGGCGACTAGTCTAAGTGAATTTCTGAATACTTTGCCAGCACTTATAAATTACAATGAGTTTTTAATAAGTGCATATTTACCAGAGTCCCTGTCACATATTTAAGTTCATCGTGTGTTCAATACTTGACTTATTGATTACATTAACACAGTTTATCAGTTTGACTATACTGATTGACTTAACCTAACACATGGATCAAGTTATAATTTTTATTATAATAATAGTCAATATTTATAATAAATATCACGGTTGGCAAAAACCAGGGCTTTATAGAAAAAAACCCAATCCATTTTACAGAAATATTGCAAATAATTATTAGTGCAATAACTTCCAAGCCCTAATATTAATAAATATTTTTATTTAATTTAAGGTTAATATTTATTTAGTTATCCGTCTAAATTACGTCTGTCTGTATTAATATATTCAAAATATTAATCATCATTTCACTAGCCAATAGTTGAATTATTTTCCTTGGCCTTTCCAAAAGTGACAATTTGTCAGCCTACTCGAGTTATTTGCTTTTTGTCGATAATAATTATCATTATTTAATTATTATCGGCTACTTCATGGTTCGTATGATCGAATTTTATTGTTTTTGAAAACACGTGGGTCATTGTAATAGCGTGTATAATTTTGCATTACAACTTTTGCAACTATAGGGCATTTCACACTAGACGACCGCTCTGTTTAAAAGTAAAACCATTTGATAAAAAATAAAATATTTCATTTTTCACCGAGCGTTTTTGAAAGGAAAAAAATTTTATATAAGTACGGATACATCTCGTCATAAACTGATATAACGCTCGCTGCCGACTTGGATAAGCATTAATCGGATAAGAAAAAAGATAAGAATTCGGACCGCAATTCAGACGGTAGCTTAAGCTTCATTTATCTTCTGTTCTCTGTCATGATTTGTCTTAACAACCGGGACTGGGGCATGGAGTAAGAAATTATATCGACTTGAAGCGATTATAAGAATCGGCTTTGATATTATACTGACCTCCTTCTATGCTTGCACTTTTACGATCAATCTCGGCTATAATGCAGGTAATCGAACCACGGCGTGTTAAGAACGACGTCTAAACATGACCATAGCACTGTGAGAGTACCATGCAGATAATATTTTAGAATATACCAGGAACAGTAAAATATATGTGAAACTAACATGTCCATATAAATCAGTAAAAATTTAAAGATTTATCAAGGAGATTGTAACTTAACATAGGGTAGGTAAAATAGCATTACTTTGGCCGTCTCTCCCTCACACAAGTTGGCTTCAATGTATTACACACAAAACAGTTTTCATTCCTGGTCTATTATATTACATGTCTATGGATAGTACACGCGTATTGTCATACGATATTATGCTCACGCCACTCGACCGACGGGAAATCCATTGTTGGCGGCTGAATATGTGTGTCGTTCCACAACACCCAAGCCTCAGATTTATATTTTTTCGTGCAACTATGTGTACCTATACACTAATTGGTGTTAGTGGAATGATGCTAACTGAAGTTGTTGCATATAAGCAGGACGCGTTTTTATTTGATTATTTGTATATATCTGTTGTATTATTAAATCACTATAATAGTAAATAATAATAAATTATTTTGTAAATCCCACTCACTCGATAAGTGACGAACCATCTTAAGTTTAGCATGCTCGTCACAATCGGCACAAAACGTAAGGAAATCAACGAGGAGGAAAATAATAGGTTAGGATTTATTATCTTTGACGTTTGGCATCTATATCTATAAAACAGAAATATTATTATAAATCAAATTAGAAATGTACAGTAGTGCTTCCTCATCGGATACCTGTGTAATAAAAAATATAATTGCAATGCCTACAGAAAAATCGTTTATTTTTATGATGCTTAAAAAAAAATAATATAAAATTGTTTTGAACGCCAATGACAACGTTGTCGAGAAGTAATAAAAAAATAAAATGATTTGAAAAAAATAATATAATAACGTAGGTACTTTCAAAACGATTTAACTAAAACGTATCCTTTTAATGTTTGTCACGTTTTTATTATATTTAGACTCAAATTAAAGATTTCGTATGATACTAAAATATGAGATAAAACCTTACTTATGTTTAAAGCCAATTAATATAAAAATATTTTTGGAGTTATAACTTACACCGAATCTGTAGCACAATAAATTAAAAAAAATACCTAAACTATCTCTGATTTCCATGATATTAAATGCCATAGTATTATAGTTTCTCTATATATCAATAGCACAAGAAAGAAACTAATAAATATCAGATACCTATATATGCTGGGTTGTAGGAAGTCAAGATAATCTCATCTAATCAGTGTTTACTATATTATGACATCGGCCCGGCTAGGCATACTTACGACTGTGAATACACAACTGATTCATAATTCCAATTTTAATTCTTAAGCTTTTATTTAAAACATATAAACTTTTTTATATTACGAGTATTTATAAAAAGTGTCCCACGACATATGAATCATAATATGTAATTTGTATTCATTATATTATTTACTTATTCCATTAAATTTACATGACGATATCAAACGGCTCGAAGTTTATAATCGACGATCCGATAATTTGAATATCAAAGGTAAACGATGCTTTGACAAGCATAAACGCCAATTTACCATAATATATTATGTAGTTTGAAAATTGTGTATCAATAAGTTACGGTGCGCTTGACTCACTAAAACGAGTCACCTCAATAATATTATGTTGGTATAATACTGTTGTATTTATCTCTAAACTTTCTCTAAATATTAATTTGAACAGTCGACATAAAATTGACATCTAAAAAACCTATCGTTGAAATAGCACATTGTAATATTATATAAAAGTAGTAATCTCGATCATCGAACTCCATCCCATTATTGTTATTCCTCAAGTTAGGAATAATTATTTAGGTAAAAAAGGGGACTACAAACATTATACATATTCATCAAGACTTAGATAAATAACTATTCGGGTGCCTTCATACCAATATACATTCACATACAAATACCCAGCACTTGTCTACGCTCATAATAAACCGGGCAGGACCATTTTCCTTAAAAAAAAAAAAAAAATGAAATATTTTTTACTTCATTGTTCGTTTTCCTCTAAAAAAAAATGAAAGGTACTTTTCATTTTCCTTCACACATTGTTCGGACAAAAATCGTGTCTACTTCTCTCCAAATATTTAGATCATATATTAAACCTTGTAATATATTATGCTTAAATCTTATATCATTGACCATTATATCCGATATTTTGTCTATACTTTACCAGCGCCGACATTCTTCACTATTCTGTACTGTATGTCTGTATGTATTTATTGAATATTGCACTTACAGTTGATAATCTCGTAATATTAATTTAATTAAAATTGAGGTAGGTACGCACACGTGGGCATTACGTAACTACAAACTTTTGTTTATAATATTAAACATTTGCACCATAATCTCATAAAAAAATATAATACAAACCAAATAATTGATGCCAAAATGTTGCCTTTAATTTCACTAATAAGCCAATATAATATTTTCGTGTTATTATAATATAGCATTACACTAACAAATGAATAAATGTTTAAACAATTTAAAATTTAAATATTAGATATGTTAACATAATATTATACAAATACATTGGTGTATAACACGATGATCTTACATAGGTATGAATATGACACAAATTATTAGATAATTGTTCTTATAATATAAGTATAACTGTATATTATAAGTTATTATATTCCATAAAAAAACATTTTATATTAGGTATTTTAAGTTATTGTATTTATTGATTATTATAAAAATAAATAAATTATATTTCGTTTTGGTTTATTTCATATCATATTATGATGTTTGGATATTGTTATACAAATAAGTAGAAAAATATTATTATTTTGATAACGCTGGAAAATAGATAGTGGAGGAAAATGGTCTGTGGATGAATACGTTATCTTGTTTTTGGAGGAAAATGGCCAATAAATCACACCACAAACAGTTGTCGTAGAATATAAGAATATTATCCTGATACCTAATACCGTCATAAAATTAAACTGTATAGAAGACCACCAGAATTCCCGTCGTTTAACGGATTCGGTGGTCGACGTTCGATCTTTCCTTGTTATTCATATCAGCTTTTAAAACGTAATAATCAACAAAAAATTAAAATAAATATTTCGTCATTAACACTAAAAACAATAACAACTGTATAATAATAATATATTTCAGGTACCCATTATTTTGCTAACCGTATATTCACTCTGCACCATATTTTTATTCTACTACACATTGTGTTAATGGTACCTATATTACCGTAATTTATTCAAATATACGACCCATTATTTTTTAGATACATGAAAACAAAATTTTATTATAGATTCTATGTGTCAGCAAAGGGTGTATTATTTTTACATTTATTTTTATTTTTTTATGTCTGTGGTTTTAATGTTTTTTTTGTTGGATAGAACGATGGATCCGTTTAACTCGTGATTATAATGCTTCTTGGTACTTGGTAGCACATTTTATTTAGATTGTACTTTACAAAGATAATTTTTTGATTTGATTTTCTCGTGTTTTCATTTAATCGGTAAGGAAAAACCACAAAAGAACCGGTAGCTCATAGTATACAGTACTTCCAATTTAAAAAAAAATTTCGATTTTTTTTATATAATTTAAAGAGTATCAATGTCAGTGTCTCTCAAAACTTCCACTTACTATATAGGTACACAAAAGAACTACAAAAATATTATAACATTTTGAACATTTGTTGAAGTTCTATGATTATTTTTAATAATTTAGAATACTGAAGTTTTATTAAAGTTTATATTAGAATTCGATCAGAAACATTTTTGTTGATTACTAAAATACTATAATAGTGACCTTTTTAAAATTCTTGAAATATAACAGTCAAGTGCAGTCAAGTGCAACCATGAATTAAATGTAGTAATATCAAAGCGAAGTTTCTTTATTTCTGTTGAAGTAAAACAAATTAATTAAACTATATGCAGTTAAAAACTTGTGGCATATAATGGTAAAGTTCTCCAAAAATAATAAAAAAATAAGTTTAAAAATACAATTTGACACCCTGTGTTAAAGTTGATAAAATAACCAGTATACCATTAGAAAATCGATTAATACCTCTTTACCGAGCTTAATTATAATTATATAGTCTGGTTTGCGTTAGGTATTATTTTTAATGCAGAATAATAGTAAATATAATTACTATAAACATTAACTGGTGAATGTTTATCATTCCATAAAAGCCTAGATAGTATACAATGCACTATTACATAATATTAAAAACAGATTATGAAATATAAACAATGGTATCATACAACACGCTAATATAATATAATAAATATATAATCCTTCAAGTAAGTCTCTGAAATCCATTTTTAATATGTCTGTTTCATTATTATACTCGAGATGTGGAGTGAAAGAGAGCGAATCGGTATAGGTTGATATTGGTTTCAAAATTATAACTTGTTTTTGTGTGGAAAATATTATTTTCTGATCGATCATTATTAATTTGTGTTTTGTAATATACCTTTATCAATATATTATATTATATATATATATATATATATATATTATATTTTATAATATCTTATATAATATGGATTTCACAT
>WHPZ01589136.1:0-10498 GCA_016617965.1 Macrosiphum rosae | reverse complement strand
GTATTTTTTTTTCTGAGACTTGGTCCTCTCCCCTCCCCCTTTCAAAATTCTTAGCTACGCTACTGGCAACAGACAGGTAATTCAAGTTATGTAGGTACAACTAGATGGCCTGGCTACGCCTCTGAATAACTAATTAAAATATTAAATACCTATAGTTATATTATAAAATACTGTTCTGCTTGTCTATTTTACTATTGCATGTACCCAGTGTTGGGTAGTAACGTAACAAAAGTAACGGCGTTTCTTTGCTTGTAACTCGTTACGTAATTTAATTCGAATTATTTCCATGTAACGAAAATGTAATGGAAATTATTTTTGAGTTTTGATGAGTAATTTCTATAGAATGACGAGTGACAGTTTCGAATAATCAAATACTTAAATATTGCGATTTGAAAAAATGTTTATGTCTATAATGCGAATATTATTATAATGTTTACCAATCTCAAACGTATACCTATGTATTTAATTTTAACTCGCCATAATTCAGTTTTCAATGGTTTTGGCATTTGACATGTCGAATTGCACCTTAAATCACGAGAACAATTAATTAAATTTATAATTAAATTTGATTGTTTTAATTAGGTATAAGTATACCTTCACAGAACGTTTCCTATGAATATCTAGCGTGGACTATTAGGTTGTATACGCTCCTATTAATTATAGGTAGGTATAATACAGGTTCAATAAAGAATTTAGTGCGGTACAAAAACTGTTCAGTTTGAAAGTTCAAAATACTTATATTAGTTATTACTATATTTAGAATTTACATTAGAATATAACATTATTTTTCAGAAAATTAAATAAAATCAAAATATTTAAATTGTACTGCAGTTATAAATCATTATAGCCATATTTTGGCATTTATAAACATTAAACGGTTTATTTTTATAATTGTATAAGTGCTCAGTGCCGTTCCCAGGTTTGGCGAGGCCCTGGGCATCATTAGAATTCGAGGCCCTATGTATTTACAATATTATATCGAAATCCATAGGTATGGTTCTCTATCTTTTTATAGGTACCTAGTCGAGTACCTCCTGCCCATTACGAAAATTTCAGAGTTCACTAATGAGAATCCACTACCTGCACCTGGAGAAATAATTGTAAGCAAAATTATAGTTCAAAATAAATATAAGTGATAAAAATAATTTAAATATCAGAAAATATTTTATATTAAAAGGTTTCGTGTCATTAAATTAATTATATCAAGTCGCAATAATAATAATAATAATAATATTATAATATATTATATGCCATGTTGTTATTAGGGACGTTCGTCGACGTCGTCATTTCGAGGAAAAAATAAATACCAACCCTAAATTTAAACAAAAACAAAAACCAATTCCATATTATATCGTTGGCTTCTTGGTAGAGTACGTCAGTATCTGATCGTATTTACTATATAAACATTATTGAAATTATCTGAGACATATTTAAATTTTAAGTCTCTGCTAAAATGTTTGGACATATTTTATTTACGCGATATATTATATTATTGTATGTTTGCCCTGCCCTCGGGACGGCACTGTAAGTGCTCATTGTGTTCTATATTATGTATTATGATTTTATTTTCACATAGGTACCTACCTATGGTTTATGTTGTGTGTTTGTTTCATAAATACGTCATAATAGTTATACTTAACTATACCTATAATGATTGATTACCATTGATAAGCGTAGGTAAAATTAATTATTACTATTTTTTAATGGTCGTAACTCATAAGTAATTACTATTGTTATGTAAATATGTATTAACTGTACATATATTTCAAATTATACCTTTTATTACTATAGGTACGTATGTAATTTCTAGTTAAATTTCTAGTTTCTAGTTAAATTATTGCCTGCAGAATGTACTTTTCTATTTGAAAAGTAAAGTAATTTCATTGCAATTATATTTGAGTAATGAGTAAAGTAATTTCATTGCAATTATATTTGAGTAACGAGTAAAGTAACTTAAATACTTTTTATAATTAACTTTCCCAACACTGCATGTACCTATATCTACGGTTCCTTATTAGTTTTTGAGTTACACAAATTTTGTTGAAGTTGCTCTTGTTGATTTTGCGTATAAATTCCCGTTTTTTCCTTTATATTTTTTTTTGAAAACTACTTGGAATTTTAAATTTTTACCTCTTGAATGGAGCAATTAAATTAATTTTCCCATCGAATAAGATACCTAACGACGTTGAAGATCGAAGCATTATTTCGACTATATTTATCGTGTTCACAGACACATAATATTTAAAAAAAAAACACACATCATTGTAAAATCAATATATCGCTTCGCTCAGAATCTATAACCTTGTCGTTATAGGTGCAACAACCAGAAAAATCCTATTGTTAAATACATATATAGGTATCATATAAATGCAGATGACTTGATATTGCACCAAAAATATTTAATTTATTTCAAATATATTATATCTTTGATGCTTGGTACAAATAACTTACAATTTACTAATATAGATAAGTCAACATATGATTTTAATATCTTTATATAATATGACTTAAGGTATTCGGCCCGAGTAAAAACACAATATTATAGTATAGGTAGGTATTATAATCATTTTAGTAAACATTTTTTTTTGATTAAAAGTCTTGAAAATGAAACTTTTAAAAAATACCCATTGGTTAGTAAATAAAATGTGGTAACATTATCTTACTTTTAAATATTCTATCACATACAAATTTAAAAAATGATATGGCTATTAATACACAATTTTTAATTTGTACCTAGTACCAAAAGTTTATTTAAGTTTCATTTATTTAATTTTGATTTTTGATCATATTAAGTTAATTTTATTATAATTTGTTGACATTATTTTTGTTAAAAGTAAAAGCATTTTTTTTTTTTTTTGAAATATAAATAGTAATGGTTAATTATAGTTACATGTGTATATTATATTTTTATATATCTATTTTAATAAAGTGGTTGGATTTAGTATTGTAGTATTTTAGTAAGTTGTTATGCTAAGTATTAAGTAGTAAAGTGTAACACCTATCGGTGATATAGTGTGATCTAAAAGTCTTTAGTCATGGTAGTAGTCAGATATTATTGTCTTAGACAAGTCATAATAAAAACCTTAAGTTTTAAGTAAATTGCGTTGAACTGCGAATTCAGATCAATAATAAGTCACACAAGTATCATTCATAAACACATAAAGTAACTCTTTATTCTCTCATCACTATTTGAAAACATTCGTTACTTAAGTAATTTATACCAAGCATCAAAGATATTGTGCTTTTACTCAATACGGATATCTTAAGTGATATGAAATAAATATATTAAAATCATACGTCCACTTAAATATGTATAAAGTTGTTTGTACCGAGCATGAAACATATATATAGCCATATAGGTCCACACCTACTATATACTATACATATATTGATATATATAATATACCTATTATAAATAATTAGACATTGCCAAGTTTTATTTTTTGGTTTTACATACTACTGGATAAACTTCATGTGGAAATCGCAGATTAAAGTAACTACAAAACTTCAAATTAATTTTTAAGTTGCTTAAATCAATATTAATAAATTAATAAATCATGTTCTTATATTAAATAATTTATACATTCAAAATCATTGTGAAAATATTAATATTCTTTATAAACGATTAATAAAATAGATAATTTAGGTACCTAGTTGTGTTGATGATTTTTCTATTATAATATTTAAAAATTAAAACGATTTATTCAAAAAAACAAAAAACACAGGTGTATGTTTAGATATGTCAGATTTGTTATTAACTGGATATAATGTAAATAATATAAACATAGTATTATAATGTTTATCTATCTATGTTTATTATATTAAATTAAAATACGTGGCTTAATATTTTGTATCTCTATTATTAATACATAATATAGGTACCTACCTACTACCTACATTTTATTGATATAAATATATCTGAAGGGGGCGTTGACTTAAATATAAAAACACTTAATAAAGAAATGTAATACTATTTTTAAAAACTATTAATTAGTATTCTATAAATCCTACAGAATTACTTATTTGTATACGTTATATTAGAACTATTTTTTTTTAAATTTATTAATCGATTTTTGTAAAATAATAGGAGATTCGTATAATGAAATTGTTTTATTACAAAATACTAATATATATATCATTGATTTATCATATACAAAACATGGTTGTGAATTAATTGCACCATTAAACGATGTTTCTGAAGAAAAACTAGCTAATTTATTTTCTATTTGTACTAACCAGGCACTGTCTTTATTTGGTTCTACTATTGTTGTATGTGTCATTATTGGCAATTCTATATAATTGTCTTGACCTAAGTTTGGACCAGTAATTGTTTTATGGTACTTTTTCCTGCAGAAGTTTAAAAACAGTGACAACGTTTTTATAATGCATTATAATATAGAATATGTGATTATGTTTGTTTCAAATATTTCTCTAATTTTATTTATTTGACTGTCTATTTTTTCTGGTACAACTTTATTTATAAAATTTAATAGATAATCATGATGTTTTTGTGGTTCTTCGTTATAATTTCTTCCACCAATGTGATCATAATTAAATGAGGTATATACATACAATTCTTTGGAATCACATAATTTTGTAAAAGTGTTACTTCTTATATTTAAAACACCGTTGTTAAATTTAAATAAATAGGGTTCATATAACGTCTTTATAGATTTATTTGCCATACCTAGTGAGCGATTGAAAATGTTCTGTCATTTTACTTTTTGACATACCGAAAATGAACGAAAATAAAGACTACAGAATGTTTATAAGCAGAACTTGAAAATCCAGAAAATAATATGGCAGAAATTCCGCTGGGTGTATAATTCTAGAATGGAATATAATATAACAGAATTTTACAGAACATTATGATTCATAAAACATTTTACCCGAAAATTACATATTAGAAAATATGTTTCCAGAAGTTTATTGCCATTTTTTAATTGTTAGTTAAAATGCAAAAATTAAATGCAATTAAATGCATATTTAATGCAATTAAAATGTAGGTACAAAATATAATTTTTTTACGTATTCCTCATATTATATTATTTTAAATTAATGACGCAGATGCTAATAGTAAGTATCGAGTACACATAATATTATATTCATTAATAAATAATAATGGTAATTGAAAAAACAATTATTGGAAAAATAATTACGTTATAATAAGAAAAATTGTTTTTTTGTGTGTGATATCATTTTATATATGTACCTATATAGTAAGTACTTGACATTTTTTTTTATAGCTATCATAACTTATTATATTTATCATTGTCATTATAATTTCATATTTCATATTTTGTGCTAAATGCTAATTACCCGTGTTAATATAATATTTTACATTTTTTGAAAGTCAATAAACCAGTAGCTGTTACTTAAGGAGTAATGATCAAACCATTCATAGCTAATAATAATAACAACTTCTAAAAAACTCCAGCAACACTTCTAAAATCTAAAAAGTATTAAATCAAAATATTTCTCAATAATACTAATCACTTTTTTTTTTTATAATATGTAAAATAGTAAAAGATATGCTCATTATTTCTAAAACTAAATATATTATTTCAAAATAAAAAGTAAAAAATCAAATTTTTAAAAACACTATGTTTTAATGTCTTGTGAAGTTGAAGTGTAGGTACTTAGCATCTTAGGGTACCTATAATGTACCATAATAGGTACTCAGATATCTATGGGTTACGACATATATGTTAACTTTTTTTAGTCATTCTCCGTTGTATTTTTCATTTATTACAATCTATGACTACGACTGATTTAAATTAGGTACTATAAACAAGTTATAGCAATGTTTATTTATTATTCTTCTACTAAATTGGTAGTCTTTATTTTATTTCCTCAACATTGTTCATAAAGTTTTTATGAAAATAGTGCAATATTGTCCACAAAATATCAAACACGACCTTAAAATTGTAAATATTATCTTGAACTGTAAAATGATAAAATATGGTGTAAAAAAATTGGTATTTTTAATCATAGTTTCATGAAACACGTTTTGTGCTTACTTGGCATATGTTATTTATTGCCATATACGATTTCTAATGTATAATTAATTTGGTAGGATTTACCAATAATTATAGAACTATAGAAATAAGAAATATTTAACTGACAGTTCTAAGCATCGGTGTTCGCATTACCTCTACAGTTTAAATACCTTAAAAAAAACTTTAAATAATTGTATCTAAGTGTAGTGGTTTATTTACGGGTTATATATATTTATTATACTTTTTCAATGACAAAACATAATGGTTTAAAATTATTTTATTTGTAATTCAAAAATATTTTTAGCGTCGACCAGTATAATTTGTTTACTTTTAATTTTAAAATTATTTTTAAATATAAACCAGCCTTTTTCTAAGAATTTAATGTTTGATTCATGAAGTGATTTACGAGTTATAAATAATTTACGTCGTGCAAGTTTCTTATATTTTCCTTCTTCATTTTGTTTCTTTAAAACTCCTAAATTTTTTTCAAAGTCGAACTTCCGTTGTACATATGATACAACTGTAACTTTTGCGCCATTCAACATGTTTCTAAAGAAAAAGAAACTCATTCAACACACATAATTTTAAAGTTGATTGAAGTAATTGTAGATTATAGTGTTACAAACTATTAAATAACAAAATTAAAACTATATAGGTTGGTCTCCATTTCTTTTTTTGTGTCTATTATTATCATCTTCTATTTTTCTTGGTTTTCCACTGCCTGAATCATCCATTCTTATGCTGCTAAATGCTAACACTAAAGTAAATACTATCGCCATTACAAAATTATTGTGAGCCTTAAAAATAATTAAAATAATTTATAAATTAATATTTAATTCGTGACATTAAATATAAAAATATAATATATTTTAATATTTTTTAATAAATGTCAATATAATATAAACAAAAATAATTTGTCTGACAAAAAGACAGAAGTAATACATTTATATATTATTCTCTAAACTCTCATTATGCATAAGGTATCATACTATACTAGTATACCACTATAGTTTAGTTTGGCCATAGAACATTACTATTGCATATTTGCATGTCAAATTAAATTAAATAGTTCATAAGTTTTCATTTTTAACGCACTTTTTATTGCGACATTTAATTATTAAATTTGTAAATTTATACTAGTTCAAATACATATCAAGTCAACGAAAATTAATATTCACGAAAATTAATCAATCGTAAAGTATACTTAATTAGGTACCTACATGTAACCTAGTGTTTATAAATCAATCTGCTACCACCTGTGTAACTATAATATTTAACAATATTATTTTAATTTATAAAAGAGGTTTAGTTTTTAAATGAAATAATTATAAATTACATTATTTTTTTTTATCATACATTTATCATATATTTAGTATTCATAAAAAAATACTATTTTCTGCTGCTTAGTATGTTTGAAGTGTAGGTAACTCATTGAGTAGGTCATTGTAATTTTTAACGAATGAGTAATTTTATAATGAATATACATTTAATCTATACTAATATTATAAAGCTGAAGAACTACTGGTTCGAATCGAAAAATTATTTTTGTGTTGGATAGTCCATTCATCGAGGAAGGCTGTAAGCTATATATATCATCACGCTACGACCACTTAATAGAAGTGCTCAAACAGGGATTTTGAGATTTACGATGGAAATATTTGTTTACAAATTGTTGCTATTGGTTATATGAGAAATACCTAATTAATAGAAATAGTATTTATTTATTATTGGTTGCTATTGGTTAATCGGGCAGATCAGGTGCTAGCATGCATCAAATTGAATTTTGGCACTTTGGCGCATTATCAGGGTTTCTGAGTTGCACTTACTGCGGTGAGTTAGACCAAAAAGCAATTGAACAATCGCAAATTTTTTGTCATTTTTTACAGGCCATGAAGTGCGCAGGATCAGCTGTATCATATATAAATGAATGTTTGTGTGCAGATCTCCGGGGAGAAGATAGGCTAATTTAAAAGGGTTAAATTTGGTTTTTTTATTCGTCGGATTTTAGTACGGTTAGGTTAGGAAATGATTATTTATTAATTGATTATATTCATCCACCGTATAATAATCAAAATAAACTTGGTATAACTTCGATACTTCAGAGTTAAATCATACTGGACTTTCGTACAAACAGCACGGGGTCCGGGATCCACCGCGGGTAGATTGCCTACTTGACAAACTACTGCTGCGAATCAGAATTTTTATTTTGGGCAACGGAAAAGTTAAGATATATTTTGAACGGCGTACACAGAATATTAAATAACAAATTGAACAAAGTTTGAGTCATACAGAGTTGATACATTTTACAAGCAACGAAGTGCACGGGATCAGCTTGTACCTCATAATTTATATTAGTTTAAACTTTTAAAATGTACCTAAGGTGTATGAATAAATAAAAAATGCAGTTCAAATATTTTTCCGGGCATTTATTTTCTGATTAATCTTTACTCCAAGACCATTATGTGTGAATGAACATTTGTTCCAAATGTTTTGTATAATTAATTAATAAATGATATAAAATGTGATAAGATGAAAACATGAAATATTTTATTGAAAAAATTTCCATTGAAACAAATGTCTTTCGACAAATAGGTATTGCATTAACAAAAGTAAAATTTGGAAATTAATATCATTGGAATAAGTTGACTTGGAAAAATAATTGTGGAACAAAAGCTAGTGGTCCAAAATGATGACATCAAGCATTATTAAGGGGTTTGATATAGCCATAAAGGCGTAGGGTGCAAATAACGTTTAAAATTTGAGGGCAGATCAAACCCTACTATAATAATTTGAAGAGGCTTAAAAAACTGTTAACTGACGGTAAGTAGTGTTGTGAGGAAACGTATAAAATCACAAACTTTAGAAGGATATAACTTCCAAAATAATGATTTTGGCAATTTTTTCTTTGCACCATTATTCGTAACTTTTTGAAATACGTATGTTTTAAAAAATAATTCGAAAACATGCTGTGTAGCTAAAATGAATTTGTGCAAAGTATAATATTATATAGGTACTAAATTGTGTAGAATTTTAAAACATAATTTAATAATTTTGTGTATATATTAGTCTTAGGATTTTTGATAAAATAGTGCCTATTTCTACCTACCACTCACCACTGTACTTGAAAATGTAATATTTATTATATTTATTTTGTTTTTTTAGAATTTTATAGATAAAAAAATGTCTATCCCTCATAAGAAAAATTCCTAATCACGTCACTGAGTCCAGACTCCAGGTGACTAGTGACCAAGGTACTATATCAGGGCCTAAGTCTATTGTAAAATCTAACCACCAATAAGTAGGTAGGTACTAAATAATAGTTAAAAAACTCGTTAAATAAAATTAATATAGAAATATTCAAAAATGTAAGTTAAATTCAAAGTTAAAAATTAGGCACTTTTCTTTTTTAAATTAAAATAACTTAACTTAGTTAAAAATTAAAAACACTGTACTTAATGCTCAACAAAATAGAATAATATAATAATATATAAGGATATAATATAGTACAAAATATAATTTATATAGGTCTTACAATTTAAAAATATTTATTACAATATAAATTGCTATAGGTACTTTCATATCATAGTAGGTACCTACTTAACTTTTATATCAATGATGATGTAATGGATTAGAAACAAAAGAAAGGGCCAAGGGGATTGCATGGGAGGTTTTATTAATTAGTTCATCCGTTTGTTTCTATTCCAGTCTACAACTGTATTATTATTGTATATGTGTAAAATGTGTATCACTTGCCTTGACTAGCTGTGAACGATGTGTATATATTATATAATATTTGGAAAATTATTATCATTCTTACACAAAGCAATAAAATCATTATTTTTACCTATCATAGCTGAAGCCCCATCAGTCGTAATACAAACTAATTTATACAAAGGTAAATTTGATTTATTGACAAAATTATTAAAAGCTTGATAAATATCCACACCTAGTGTCGTACTTTTCATAGGGATTATAGTTAATAATTCTTCTTTTGAATTAAAATTTGAAAACACTAGTCGTATAAATATATATAGTTGAGCGGTATCTGTTATGTCTGTTGATTCATCGAATTGAAGTGAAAAATAAACACATTCTTTGATGTCTTGTTTTAATATTTCAACTAAATTTTGTCCTATAGATTCTACTCTTCTAGTCACAGTTTTACGAGATAACTGTAAATCGTTTATAGCTGATAAAATTTCTGATTTATTTTTAAAGTTTTCAAATAAAGCATCTGCGCCTTCTAAAAAAGCTTGTTTTATTTTTTATTCTTAGCTAAAACATGACTAATTCGAAATGAAGCAATTGTTGCTGCTTTGGATTTTAAAACTGGTTTAGGAAAAATCAATTGTTGTTTATCAATTTCAAGTTTTAATTTTTCTAATTGCTTTTCACGTACTTCAGTTTTAGGAGGGAAATCTATATCAAATTTTGAATGCGTAGTTCTAAAATGTCTTTCTAGATTACCTTTTTTTGTTGTGGATATTGTTATTTGACAT
>WHPZ01589134.1:0-54097 GCA_016617965.1 Macrosiphum rosae | reverse complement strand
GTACATTGCGTTTGTAAAGTATTTTAATAAAAATAATATATTATATAATAATGCGTGT
Organism: Macrosiphum rosae; assembly: GCA_016617965.1. Taxonomy (NCBI): domain Eukaryota; kingdom Metazoa; phylum Arthropoda; class Insecta; order Hemiptera; family Aphididae; genus Macrosiphum; species Macrosiphum rosae. The sequence continues at coordinate 54,039 of WHPZ01589134.1, read as the reverse complement.
GTGTTACGTCGCTGGGGTATGAGACCCGACCCGATGCGATGAGAAACGGACGCATCTGTGTCGTATCTGTGCGAAAAGCGGTCGGAAGCGAAAAAATAAGAGCGGGCGAGTGGCTTCGCTTCGCCGAGAGTTTTTTTTTTCCTCGTCCCGCAAAACTTTCGGTCCGCCAAGATAGTTTTAACAGCTGAGCTCCTCGAGCCAAATTCGCACGGGCTTTTCCTCGATGACGTATACGCATAGCGCGAGCGTACGGTCGAATGAAAAAAAAAGGCTAAACACGACGTCAGTTAGCCGACAAGACGGTATAAAAGTGCCGGGCAAAAGCGAGACGGCTATTATTGCACCGAGACGAGGCGAGTCTGACGAGAATTTCCAATATTCCCGGCCAACTTGTAAACTTGTTATTTGTAAGCATACTACGTAATGAAATCGACATGGGGTGCTACTGTCCGGGGGCCGGATAAACTGGGACATTTTGTCCGCAGTATCAGCAACGACCTACCCGCACCGTCAGAAATTTAAATGACAAAACTTTCCGTTGAGAGACAATAGTACGATCTATTACATCAAACCAAACGTTGATAATAATAATAAGTAATATGTAGCTGATGTTAAGAATATGTCTACAAAAATATTATATTATGATTTAATAGTACGCAGGTATAAAAGGTATTAGACGTGGCTATTGTCATACTAAAACAGGAATTACTAATATATTGTTTGTGTATAATAATGGCAAAGTCAGTTATATTTTTAATTAAACCCACTGCTCACTATATAGCCGCATGATATAATAATATCAAGTATGGGTGCAGGAGGTAATACATAAGATCATATTGAAATATAGAACAAAATATCGATGGTAAGAATTTATTAATATTTATTACAATTTTCGTGTGAAAATGTTGAAAAAGAGAAATTATTTGAGCGCCGTAAAATTTAGGGCCGGCCCTGTTTGTGCGTACTGCAGCGTGACCAAACAATCGTTATTTTGTTACCTATTTTTGAGACACGAACGAAATTTCGTGACACGGAAATGTGATATCGCCTATTATGTACGATTGCGACGGACTTATTGTGAAATCGAAATGCGGTAACGCCGACAATATATTTGGCGTACAAACAATAATGATAGCTCAGCAGGGTGCGCAATGGCCAATGGGCATATGTGCCTACTGTCGTAACGGAAATACCTTAACGTCAACGGGGCGTGAGGTAATCGAATAGACGCTTTATACATCTCGAGAGCGTACGAAGCGAGCGTGGTGCATTTAAATGCATTTATAATATTATGCAGTCTGACGCGCGCGCGTATTTATATATAATATTATAATGCATAATATTGGTAGTAGGTAGGTAGGTACCTCTCTATGCGTGTATATACCTCTCTATACGTGTTCACACACACACGCAGACGGAGGTAACCCATTCACCGATCTTAATCTCTGCTCATCTGTCAGTGTCAACACTTGCAGCAGCAGCAGCAGCATTCGAACCACTCTGTACCCACCCGATTCTCCACACGACCCCTCCCCTCTCGCAGTCCGACTGCGTGTGTTTTTATCTCATAGGTATATTATATTATATACTGCACACTCCTCCTCCGGCAGCGTCACTCCCCCCCACCTCCCATCTCTTGGGCTCGTTCTATATCATACTGCACTTCTGTCCACGGATTATAATGGCACAGCAATAATGTACATGAGGTACACGCCATATTATTATGATATATCATCCGAATAGATATCGTACGCCGAAGGACCCGAGCAGGTGCTCGTAAACAATATAGGTGTGTACGCGAGGTAATACTAACCCGAGTGATCCATTTAGGTGGCATTTATTTAGTATTGTTTTATGTTTTTAAATATATAGTGTACCTAGGTACCTCCTATACTATTATGTGATTGTGCGAATGTATAACATTACAGGTATACAATATTATTAATAACATTTCTGTTTTGATAAAAAGCATTTTTTGTAGGGTGTGTTATTTGTTTGACTGTCTAGTTTTTATCTGAATATTTTTCTAAAATGTTGACGTATGAAATATTAAAGAAATATGTTTTTTTCAAAACATTTAAACAGTCATGGCTGGTTGTCATTGAGAAATCCAAAATAAAACTATCAAAAAATACTGTGATATTAAAAATCCCTCGAACCAAAGAAAACTATTATATTTCCTCCAAACGAGGAAAAACCTAACCTAACCTATCGTTTAATGGGTTTTCATTATCACATTACGCGTCAGTCTGTGTATAGTGTATACTGTATACGCTCACCTCAAAACATTTATATGGCAATATTAATAATAATTTTTATTCGGTTTTCTCGCTTTCCACCGCAGCAAAAAACGCATATATATCGTCCACTATAACGTACCCGAAATGACAATCGGTGGTGTAAATTACACGGGTGACACGTAACCGTTCATCTGTCTGTGCTGCTGTTGCTGGTGCTGTTGCTGATGCGGCTGTTGATGCGGTTGTTGCGAAGGCCTGTAAAATGCACGCCGACGTATGAGATTATAATATTTTGTTATCATTATTAGCGTTGAAATCGATAGATGTCCACCGATTCCAGCGACCTGTCGATCCGCGATCACGAGCCGATATTTTATGTACGGGTCACTACTCACGTCTTGTAAAACGGTTTGAACGCCGTACTCGCGTCGTTGGCCACAACCGCCATCTGATGGTTGTTGTTGTTAGTGTTTGAGTTGTTATTGTTGTTGTGTTGGCCGAGCGCAACGTGCTGTTGATGATATTGCTGCTGTTGCTGCTGCTGCTGCTGCTGCTGTACTTCTTGGGCCGACCTGACCACATCGTGCTGCTGTTGTTGCTGGAGCGGCGGAACGTGTTGCCGGTGGTGATAACTGTTGTGCTGCTGTTGCTGGTGCTGCTGTTGCTGCTGGTGATGGTACCCGTTGTAAGTGCCCTGATGGCCGCCAAACTGCTGTTGCTGCTGTTGACCGGAAGAGGCGGACAGCGGTAACTTCATGTTGGGCGGGGTCTGCGGTGGCGTGTCGGTCTGCACGTCCGGATATCCGGCCATTTGCTGGGCCGACGACGACGACGAATTACTGTTGCCGCCATTGTAACCACTGCCGTAAAACCCGTTGGCGCCGTACCTGTGCACAGAAATACGGTTAATATGGTCAAAGGATTAGAAAAATATTGATTTCGATGAATTATCATATGCATGCGGTTTTGATTTAGTACGACGATCTAACCTAATAATAGATAAAACCCACGAATGTATAATATTGTGTGAGCCGAATCTTTTTTAATTGCGAAACACATCATCGGTAGCTTATTATCTAAAGTTGTTATTTATCATACTTTGGACATGTAATAAGATCCCTGTGCAAGACATCTACAGGAGAGGGGAAAGGTGTAAAACAATGGAAAAAGTCATCGTGGTTCTCGTCTACGCGGTCCCGGCCCATTATATCCGCCATCGAGACTATTATGCTACGCTTCGCGTTATTATTATAACTCGAACTTCAAGGGTAATAAAAATAAATTTGACTTGTGAATTTTTCAAGCCATATATAAAATAGAGTTGCCTACAGTATCGAGTGTATAGGAATTTTCTCAAGAAACGAAAGAAAAAAACTCTATAGTTTTAGATGTTTTTGTGTTATTGACTGCGCGTCATGCTAGCGGTAGACCTACATACGAAGCTCAAACCCAGCTCACCTGGAGTAAGACGACCCAGACGGCGACAGCGACGAGGTGTTGGGCATGGTGAAACCGGGTGAAGCCAGGCTCGGACTGATGACGTTCGGCCACTGGTGTCCGGGCGGCGGAGTCTTGGACGCTGCGGTGTCGGCCAGCGACCATATTTTCGGCTTGGTGGGCGGCAACGGTATACCGCAGTCCTGATGGTGATCGTCCTGCATGACGTGATGGTGGTGCACCTTCATGTGGTGCATCTGATCGGGGTGGTACAGGTGTTGGAGCATCGGCTTGCGATCGTCGTCGCCGTCCGACATGACGCCTTGGCCCATCATGTGATCCCCGTGACTATCTGATATCGCACATGAAAAATAAAAAACACGCAATGATCATTCCGTTCGGTTGCGAATGCGAGAGAAAGTCGAGAGGAGATCGGGTTCCAGCGTGTTTGGCCGGGAACTCGATCTCGCGAGGTTGAGTTGGCAAACGAGGATGTATAGTAGTGCCTATAGTGCCATTATTGAGTTCAAGCCAAATCTAGCACTCGATTTAAAAAATCTAATGCTCATATTATATAGTTAATAGGCTTTGGAATAATAATTATGGTTGCTCGAAAGAATAGTGCAGATTAGCTGCTGCTGCTGCTGCTCCTTTCGGAAGTTCTCTTGTGACTTATGTCGACGTCTCTTTTCCTATATACTAATATCATCCATCAGAAAATATGAAATATCCACGGTCAGATCACTCGACGTCTCACAATAAGTACATTCGCCTACCGGAGCGAAATTGATGAGAACCTAACCGTGGTGGAAATCCGACACGAATATTACGCTCACGGGTGTAATGTCATGGCGAATATAAAGGGAATTTATGAACATCGCGACCATTCAACATGCGTACGAGGTACATAGACGTGCAACAGTCAACGATTGTATACTAGTCGAAAAATAAACCGTTGTCAAATAATAATGATATATGCGAAACATAATATTATATGCCCGGCCCTAAATGCCATACGATAATGACGATGACGCGTATTATAATGTGTACCTATAATATATGCGTGAGCGTAAAGAAAATTCGCAAGAATAGGAGGACGGACATGTAGCGTGGACGCACAATCGCGGAGAATAATATTATACACATTAGGCGTATAATATTAGAAATAATAATAATAATATAATAGGAATTTTCACGACTCGCGTGTATTGTTTATATATTATTATTATTATTATTATTATTATCAGACACACGTTTAGTAGACTCGTATGTAGCCTACATAAACACACACACACACACACACACGCACGCGTAATATATAAACATTATATATTATTATATTGTGTGTACGGCGTGTGAGCGTGTAATTGCGCGGATATGCAAATTTCGTACACAAACGCGCTCACGACGAATCGACCGGCCAGCAGCATCCGCCGGAGCAGCAGGAGTAGCAGTCGCCGCTCGCATAATATTATATTATAATAGTCGCGAGCGGCCGATTCACACGGCGTTCGTACGTACCTATATATATATATATTCGTGTGCATATACGGACCCGTGACATCTTTATAATAATATAACACATACGAGAAGAAACGGGAATAAATTACCTTGTGTGTGTGTACATTTTATATTTTTTTTTCAACACGCGGTCTGGGTGTGAAACGGATCGCGAGCCGGTCGTGACCGGGAGATGGCCGAGATAAAGGCGAAAGCCCTACCGTTTCGAGTGCGCGCGCGAGCTGCACAATACTATAATATAATATTATACACTACGGCCATGAATAAAATACCATATGCACACGGTAATATACGTTTATATGATATACAAGAGGGCTGTATATATACAAATGGGCACGTCCCGCGGAGGCGACAATGATTCATCCGCCACCGCCCGAGTGTAAATGGCTCGGGCGGCGTTCCCGCTGGAGACGACCCCGCCGGCCGCAATTTTAAACGGAGCACATAATAATATTACAATATTATTATTATTATTATTACGGTGCAGTGGCGGACCCCTCTCGCAAGCGCCCGCATTATATGGGATTGTCGTTATATGGGAAAAAAATAAAAATACTTTTCGTTAATAGCTTCGAAATGGTAATAATATGCCCGGCCACCACCACTCTCTCTCCTCGCACACCCTCTCACTGGATCGCGCCTTCTCCTCGCACACATATTAACCGTTTAGGGTGCGCGACCGTATAAAAGCTCTTATATAATTTTCGTCGAATAAAATATGTATACGTATATGTCGCAGGGTCCGCCGCACTCACACATATTATATTCCACAAGTGTCGTCCTCGTCCGATTTCTCTATTAAATACATCGCGGAGGGGTGCGCCAATTACGATAATGCAGCGTTACGCACCGTTCTGCACCGTTTTTCCGCGATAGCACAGACAAAAAAAAACACTCTAACTGCAGTGACGCAATGTATACAATATACATATTATTTTAAGCATTATAATATTCGCCGCGGTGTACTCAGAGATATTGCGGCGCATACCTTTTCTGACGTCCTTGTTGCAGTGTTTCTCGTCGCCCATCAGCATGTCGTCCTTGTCCTTGTCCTCGCAGTCGGACGACCCGGCGTCGTCGTCGTCGTCGTCGTCCGTCTTGTTCTTGGGCTCCCACGTCATCTTGTTCTCCTTCTTCAGCCGCCTCCGGGCGTTGGCGAACCACGTGCTGACCTGCGTGAGCGTCATCTTGGTGATGATGGCCAGCATGATCTTCTCGCCCTTGGTCGGGTACGGGTTCTTCTTGTGCTCGTTGAGCCACGACTTGAGCGTGGCCGTCGACTCCCGGGTGGCGTTCTTCCGCCTGGCCGCCAAGTCGTATCCCGCGCTGTACCTGCGGAACACACGGAAACGGACGTCCGGTCAGATAATAATAATAATAATAATAATACGCGAAATATCGGCACGGGAAACGCGCGGTGTAGGCAATATTATTATGGACGCAGTCGCGCAGAGGACGCGCCGCCGTCCGAGCTGGGACGCGTGGATCTCGCGCGCGCACAGAAGATTTATGATCAATACCGGTTAGATTTATGCATCCATACGCGCTTGACCCCGCGCACCGGGACGTAAACGCGTGTTCGTGCGCTTATGTGTGTGTATACGAACACGCGTGTGTGCGTACGACGCGTAATTTATGCTCGTCGTCGACGACGACGACGATATTCGTCTGCAGCACACACGCGCGCTTTTATTATTATTGTTTTTCTCCGTCTCTGCCGTGGCGTCTATCCGGATAAAAAATAAATTATTTTTTCGTGCGCCTCCCCTCCCCCGCNCCGGCGAGTCTCCCGCCGGGTTGTCACAACATGTCATCCACGCGTGTATTATATCATATTATTATTGTATATATTAATATAATAATATGAATAATAACGGGGGCCGCACGTCCACCGCCTAATTTGTATAATCGCGCCCGACAGAGACAAGCACTGCAGGGAGAGAACAAAATCGTATATATATAGGAGAGCGAGACGTAAACGGAGACGGTGAGATCCGTCTCGGGGGCGGAGAGGAGACCTGCTGCAGCAGGAGAGCAGAAGTCCATTAAGTCTTCGTCGGGAATCAATGGCCGAAGCTCGCTACGCGTAGGTACATATAATATAGGTATATATTATATTATACGAACACAACAAAAGCTCTGGGGATTATTTGTCGTATATAGTACAATAATAATATTATATAATGATCGGTTGTGGCGGTGGGGGTGGGGGAGAGTAGCAGAACTGTTCCGCGAGCGCAAACAACACTGCAACCCCCGCGGTTCGGTGGTGCGGTATAATAATATAGAAATATATATCTGCAGTTGTATGTACCTGCGGGTTTTATTATGTAAAAGGAAAGCTGCCGCACCGACGACTATATTATTTTATATATATATAAACAATAAAAATAAAAGCGTAAAAACGGGTAAACGGAATAGAAATAATAATAATAAAAAAAAATCAATGCCCTTTGAGTTTGGTCGGGAATTCCGCGGCGGCGATCGTGTTTTCTCTCTATATATGGCCTCGGTATAACCGGTGCGTGACGGCGGTGGCGCCGGGTAATCGATATTATCGCCAACCGGCCATTTTGTCTTGGGTAGTAGTACTAGTAGTAGTATAGTAGTAGTAGTAGTAGTAGTAGTAGTAGTAGTAGTACTGTAACTAGTAACTACTATAATGTAACACCATACATATGCGTACAATTGAAGTATTATTACTGCCGTTGTTGCCTTTTAATAATTATACACTCATTTTATTATCGTGTAGACTATACGATGATCTAGACGCAAACTCGACGCAAAAGAGAGGAATGGTCGGTAATAAAACAAAGTTCAAGCGTGTAAACGATGAGTAAAGTATATAAAAATAAACACTGCTCACCCGTAAGCGGCCAGAGTGGAGTCGTAATGATAGTAGCCGGTGGACGGTTGCAGACTGGCGCTGGACCACATGTCCGACGAGCCCGTCGAGTCTTTCAGTCCGTACGGGTTGCTCTGAAAAAATTTCAAAAAAAAAAAACCAATAAAGCGAATGAAAAAAGTCATACGTACGAGCAATTTTTCTTTTTACCCGGGACAATATATCTATATATATATATTTATTTATAATACGACGACGACGACGAAACGTGCGCGCAAGTTTTTTCAAACACGCGGACACGACAATCAGGTTAGGTCGAGTCTATAAATCGACGATTCCGTATATAAGGCGGCTTATAATAACGCATACGAAACTGGTCGAGAGGTAATCCCCCCCGTTTGCGTATACACAATTTGCCCAGGAGGTCCGACCCATCAACGTCATAAGGTTGCGCAGTGTCCTTATATTTTTATTATTATTATTATTGTTGTTGTTATATTGTCGTCTGAATGACGTCGGAACGAGCTGCAGAGTATATTGTGACAAGCGGCGGTGGCGCTCCGGAGATCCAACGATCGATCTATTTCAAATGCTCCGGTTAACCACGTCATAATATAATATGTTGTATACCGGCAAAGTCGAAACTTTATTCTGACCGGCCGACGAGAAATCTATAATAATGTAGTAAATGCCTGTAGCGAATAGACGAGCTCAACGATTCAAAATTGAAAAAAAAACAGGTTATTCGTAGTTCAAAATTAGTTTGTACTTTTTTATTTAATAGAATAATATATAATTGTATAATATGCTAAACCGCAGAAAACGTTTTTTTACGAATTCAGAACAGGTTTTGCCTCCTACTCCGTTCGATAATATATTAGGTACATTAATATAATATTATATTCTATATACATATAAGTCGTGGCTCACAAAATTATACGGTTTATTTGTTTTACGATCATTTATTTTTTAATTGATACACATCGATAACAATTTATGTGCGTGTCTATATATATATATATATATAGATGGATGCCCGATCTAATTGTTTTTGCCTTTATTCTGTACATGCATAATAATAATGATCAATCACGTCTTATTCTTGTATAGTCACCGGTATATTATATTATGTATTATGGTTTTATGCGCCGCGTAGATCGCTACAGTCGAGACGATAAAAATGTATATACCTACACTCGATTAATAATATATTATGGCGGAGCTGTTAAAATATTAGTTGAACATTTTATTTTTTATTATACAGACGGATCGTCGATAATATGATATAATCGTGCGTTTAATAGTTGTGGCACACAGATGTATTATTGCCGTAACTCGATACACGGTCGTAAAGTGAATGATCTCGGCAAACGATTTCACGCCACACATATAAATCGACAAACTCGCAGACTAATAACGACATTATACGAATACTTGCCACTCGTATCGATTAATAATAATGCTGCACCGCCGTGTTCCTATTATATTATAACCTACTCGCGATTTTTTATTCCCGTCCTCCGTATATACGAGATTGACAATCGCCAACATCAACGAATTCCTGTTATACGTTTTTTTTTTTTTTTTTTNTTTTGTGTCTTCAATCGTATCACCGAGAAGCATAATATGCGGCGGCCAACTATAAATGAATGGCGAACACCGTCGCGTATAAGAAAACAACAAAATATAATAAGCTGGCAAAAATTTGCACTACTATTTCTACTGTATTACTGCACGTAAAAGTAGATGGTTGCGTAGAATAATTTTAACTTGGAGGTAAAATTCTGTATACGGACTACCATGCGGAAACTCTATAAGCAATCATGCCCCTCTAACGTCACTCGAGCGTCGTTTCTGGCATATTAACGTAAATGATAATAATATATAAACGCTAAACATATAAATCAGATGAATATTTTATTGAAAACAAGACGACGACGACGACGACGACCTATCGTCAAAACCTTCTCGCGCGTGTACACAATAATATTGTACGCAATATAATATATTACACATTATAGTATATATATATACGTACAAAATAATATTATATAGATACGCGCGAGTGCGTTCAGTCACGTAGTCAATAATAATATTTCGCGATTTTTTTTTCCATCGTCTTATATTAAATATTATTATATATTAATATATAATCGTGTTTGGAATTTAATCGGAGGGAAGCTGGCGTAATTCGTTTAAACGAGCGCACACACTCATACACATTCGCGGATGAAGACGCACACGCCAGTGTGTATAATATTATATATACATATTGTACACAGAGTGTTTAATGAAGTAATACGATTTTAATAACCGGTTTAACGGGCGGGCGTATATACCGCGGTATATAGAGACGACGACACGGAGAGGGTGTGAGGGCGCGCGTGTGCGTGTGTGTGTGTGGGAGTGTGCAAATATTTGGTCTGGAAGCAGCAGCTGGGTCAGGCGTGGTGAAGTTTCCTATCGTCGGGGTTAAGTGTTAGATACGGCTCCCCGGGGATCGGCGGCGACGGCGGGGCGTTAAGAAGCCACCCTGTGGGATATACGCTTTTAATATTAAATATATATAGTGCCGCGATGTGCAGCACCCTCGGAGGAATTTCACGGCTTCCCGGTTTTAGCTGCTCGCGTATATATTATTATTATTAGATGTATATAATACGCATATAATATAATATATATAATGGCGGAGGGGGATGACGACCCGTCGGCTACGAGCCCCACGCGTATATATATTGAAATTTATCGACGACGTCGACGGTGCATACAGTTGTTAATATAAGTAGGTACGTTATTATTATATGATAACGTTATCTTTATAAAGTCAAGCGACGTGTGAAATTTCGTTCGTACATAGCTCACCGGAGGCGTCGGCTGGACTAGCCTAACTGTACATAAAGGAATCGAATCGACGGAAATACATAATAATATCTTGCATATTTTAATACATATGTGCCAGGGAAACGTGCGACAATAGTGTACGAGCGATTTATTGACACAGTACTGTAATAGGTACATTGTCACAATATATAATATACAATTGACAATATAAGCACCGGCCAGTGCTTTATAAGTTATAACCACAGCTGATGCTGCGCGACAAAGACGAATTATCGGTCGTCGGTTTATTTGAGTAGATAAACCTACTAATGTATACAATTTTTTCCATACCTATATTATAATATATCGGTAGCTGAGTACCATTACACATTATACTACTAAACTACTTTATACACGGCACAACGCTCGTCTTATAAATTTTGTGAATACAAAAATAACTTAATTATGTTTTATGAAATAGGTTGCGTACCGTTACAATTTTATATTATGTTATAATATATTCGTTGGCCGCAAAGTATAACAGATACATAATACATAATACTTATGTATAACGTTTGTGTGATAGTACACAATGGAAAACCATACAGCGTGAGAAATCATCAAAATGAATATTTTATAATACGGAATTTATACGACAAGTAGTCAAATGTAGATTTGATATAGTGTGGCCATGGCCAATTACATATAATAATTTAAAAAAAAAACTACCTATACAATCATCACTTATGTAAATAACACTAATTGTGTACAATTATAATGTAAAGAACTTCTTAATATACTCTACTGTTTTGTTTTTATAGTTAGACAAAAATAATATTATTAATATTATGTACATTATACATTATAGGTTCTGGTATGTTTCAACATTTTGTTGGGATGTGTAGCTTAACATTATTTTAGTATAGGGTTAACATAAATATTTTGACATAGTTATATTAGAAATATTATTAATGTTTGTAGAAAGTAGAATTCAGTGTAGTGATTTATTTGAAAATTGTAGTGTCACTTTTGCCATACCGAAACAAATCTATACCTAACTATATTAATATGTTCATTGTATCGTTCCAATCAAAGTCGTTCAATATTACACTGTAGCATCGCTAAAAATTCTGCGATACTTTCAATAACCGAAAGCGCAATTTTCGATGAAAAATTATTACCTATATGGCTATATCACTGTTTTTAGAGGAAGTATTATCAAAACAAAACTGTACTCCTATATTGCGCCACCCCAAAATAGTAGTGCGCTATATACTATATACTGTAGCGTCGGCATGTTGCTACTTTCAATCTCTGATTAAACTGCACGTACATATTATATAATATACACCATCGTTATACACAGCTACAACTATAATTAATCGGAAATTATGATAGGCATTTCTGTACAGGTATATTAACGACTGCTTTACTGCGACGAAAAACATCGTTCAATATAATATTACATAATATTAACCGACGACGTTACGCATCGTTGTCGCGTTAAAACACGAAAAGAACAAAAAAAATAAATATCGAAACAAGGTTTATCTTACAGAAACATCGCGTCGCTTACGACCGGCGGTGGCCGGAAATCCGGTGGGAAATTATGTCCGCCCGTTCCCATAAATATGGAATTTATCCGGGAAGAGTATGTTTTTATTTTATCTACATCACATTTCTATGGTCCTGTCGATTTTTACCGAACGTACGTCGTCGTCGTCGTGTACGGATAAATACATAGTAGACTCGGCCCGCTAAACGCACGCCCGCAGCACTTTTCCTAAACGAAAAATATAACAATATATAATATATCATATTGTGTAAACGATGAAAGCTCGGTCGGATGTCCAACGCCGTGAGCCACTATAAAAGAGAACCCGTCGCGCGCGCCAAACACGGTTTAGCTTTATCCAAGTCGTTATTTTTCGACGTGCGCATACCCCTTTTTCAACCCCATCTCTGCGTGTCCCCCAAGAGCTGCACCGACGTCGGATTCTGCTCATATATATATATATACCTACTCTATCCTCTCTCACACACACTAGACACCTATGCTGTATATATAGACATTCTGAAAGCGTTCTCGCGTCCTTCACTATAAATTTCGACGTTGTATATATATGCATGTATATTGTATATTATACGTATATTGAGAAACGCTTTGAATTTATGCGCGGTGGTGGGCTTTTAACGTTACCGCCGCCTCCGCCGGGAAAATCGCTACACGAATATATATATATATATAGGTAGGCATACGATATTGTGTTTGGGAAATCGCACCTGTTTGTCGGTGGAGTGGTTTATCGCGTGGTGTTAATGGCCCCACGCGTTTTTCCCGCGGGGTGATCAATCGCCGAGAGATTGGAAAATGTAAGCGGAAATAAAAACTATTTCCACCGCCGAAATCCACTTTTACGCTTAAAAAAAATTCAACACCTATACATATATATATATAAATACGTATTATATCAATATATAAAAATGCATATAGTATGTTTAGATATTGTATTATATTATATATAAAAAAGCACTGAGCGGTTTGTATCATATATAAGACGCCTGCGCGCTCATAAGATCGGCTCTTTCGAAGTATATCGGTGTAAGTAATCTATCGCATACATTTTCTTTTATTTATAAAATATATATCATGTATATAGATGCCATGCATATTAACTATTAAGTTGCGTGATTTCGGACGAGGGTGCGTGAACGACCTTGGAACACGGCAACGAAATAAAATAGTAAAGTTATACACAAAGAAATATGTTATGTGCACGATATATTATTTTCACCTGGAAAATATTTTTATGTATACACACGTATATAATGTATATTATAAAACCGAGTAACAAAAATGTGCCGAAAATAAAATGAATGCGTGAATAGTGTAATAGCATGTATTTATATTATAATATTATTATATGGCAGTGCGAACTGCCCTCGATGTGAACGGCGAGTATTCTATTCAAAAAGAGCGCGTGTCCGCCGTCACACATATATTATATAATATATCGATCCCGGACTGCAATAGTAATGAGTATAATTAGGAGTAAGTACAACAAAACGGTATACCATTATTTTATAAATTATATCGTACAACTGGAACGATACGGCGACGGTACATATGATGGAATAATATCTGTAATGATAATAAGCCGCTCACGATATTGTATGATGTATAATAGTATAGGTATACAATTATATACATCCAATACGTATGACATGGAACGAGTTTCAAGGCGTACTAATATACCTAGGTACTTGTATATATATATATGTATATGTCATGCGTATAGATATCATTATATAGGTATAGTACGTAAATGGAAATTCGTTTTGCGCGACGTGTTTAGACTGTTTAGAGCGAAAAAATTCTTTCCAGACAACTATATTTATACACATACACGTCATATACAACAGTACTATTACTATTATACTATAGCGGCGGTACACGTCGCAGCCATTGCAGGCCACACAGAGAATGACGAAGAAACTTTCAGCAAATATATACCTATATAATCACCGCTCGGCAGACAAGAGCTGATGCGGCGTCTATTGTTTGTTATTTTTTTTTCCTCCACCACTTTTTCATTAGCTATCATGGTACTGTTGTTATTATTATTTTTGCACTCGTCTACAATTAGCGTCGGTTGTAAAACAAGAAATAATATACCGACATTTAATACGATATTATTATGTAAAACGTCGTCGTCGTCGTCGTAGTCGTCGTCGTAGTCGCCGTCGCCGCGCATGAGTTATGGTGGACGTAAGTAGTGACGAAGGGTTTGCACGGGGGGCGGCCGGTGGTGAGGGTGTGGCAGGATGACGAGGGGGGGAGGCGCACCATTAAAGTCGACAACAGGTCAATACGTTGTGGGAACTCGTATTACGGCTTGCTATGTGTGCGTGCGTACACGATTGTCCCGTGTTGGAAGAAACGAGAAGAGGAAGAGTATACCTAATATATATATATCGTGGCGCCAAACTTAGTCTGAACAATGTTATACTATGTGCGTGTGTGCGTGCGTATATAAATGTATTTTTTTCCCGCTTTCGAATTCTCTCTCCGCGCCATCTCCGCCGAGTAATACCTTTTATTCCTTCAGGATCGTGCCGGCCGGTCAGCGCGTGGTACAGCGCGGGCACAGTATATAAAAATATAAATCCCTTCTACGGCCGAGTGTAAATCCGTGGCCGAATACGTGACTGGAAATCGTGACAAAGGGCGTGCGATCGTGTATGTGTGTGTGTGTTTGTGGGTGAACTGCGGTGTATATTGTATAATATGTAAACCGCATATTTCCAGAAGACTCGCCTACCACTCAAAAGCTCTGCACCCGGTCAACTTGAAGGTCAATTCCATTTCCCCCCCCCTCATATAATTTATAGACGCGTTTTTAGAGGATACGGTCCAGACGTAGGATATAAGGGTGAAAAATACGCGCTGTACATATACACTCTAGTCAGGTACTGCTGCAAGTATATATTATAAGTGCTCTCTACCTTTATATCATATCGTGTTATTGTTGACGGACGTATTGAATGCCAGACTGCGCGACAATGGATGTTTAAACACAGAGTCCTTTGGGAGTGTTAAAACATTTTCAATTAAAGACTTTATCAACTCGGAGTATCAACATTTGACAAATACGACAAATATTGTATGGCAGTGAAAAGCAATTTGTACATATTATTCTGGTTAATTAATTATAATTATTACCAGCTATTACTTCTATTAAAATACAAATGTTAAACAAGATTATGTATACCCAGGGGGTAGCGGTACTGCAGTTACAGTAATTTTGTCCTTCAAAAAAAAAAACAAATGAAAAAAAATACTAACCGCAAATTACTGTAATCGAATTTAATTCTGTAATTCAACTAAAATATGTAATAATAAGTAAAAGTGTATAATTGTACATACTCAGGGACGAATTATCTACGTTACAAGTGATTGAAAAACATTCAATAACTATTTCCTACCTTGCATAATTAGGGCTCGGCGTGTAAGTTACACAAAATATCCGTCTCGTCATCGTGCACACGACGGTTAAGTGTATTATTGTTTCCGACGTCATCGCACGCGGTAGCGCATACAATAATAATACGTGTCAGTGGGATAACGTATCAATCAACTGCATACGAGCACGTTATATACACACCCATTACCGTCTCCCTCTCTCACTCCACCTCCTACCATTATCTCACTCTGTCTGTGTGTGTATAAACTCATTGATATAAAAGATGCTCGTGTTTATATTCATCAATCCACCCCTCGTATATATATATACAGTTATTTTTCACGCGGCGGCGGCGGCGGCGGCGTTTACTACCCTCTTTATACTCGATCGCATCATATATATATATATATATATATATATGTATAAAGTCATAAGCTTCTCTCTTTATTTATTTTTTCGCTCCCCCAAAAAGGCTCTCTCGGTGCTGCCGCCGTCAATTTTCCGCTCGTTAATGAAGCCTCCGCCCAGGCAGTTGCGGTTCTCTCGTGCGCGCACACACACACGTCTGCCTGCGCAAACGAGTAGGGTGTATATAGGGTAGTATCGTGGAAGTGGTGTATGTATACATATATACATATATACTGCGCGTATACAAAGAGAGAGGCGCACAGCACAACAGTTCGCGAAATCACCGCCACCGCACTCTCCTCCGCCCGTCGATAAATCACGTCCCACGCCGATTTCCACCCCCTTCGGCGACGGAGACGGCGGTAGATGGGCGTCATCCCCTCTCTACGGTTAACCGGAGGCTGTGGCGGGAGCGGATTGATTTATGAACGTTGCACTTCGCGCGCGCCAAAGCTTCTTCTCTCGCCGCCGCCGCCGCTGGAGTTTATATATACACGCGGCCCGATCATATATATAATATAATAGTAAACCTTTGCGCGCGTAAAGGCTTTTTATTTCTGAGCGCACCCCAAATAATCGAATATAATTGATACTGGATTATATGGGCGACTTGACTTATGGGCTCGCGTTAAAAGGGCCATTAAAGAAAAAAAAAAAGATACTGCAGAAAAAAACCGAGATCCATTGCGTGAAATCACCGAACAATGACGTGTCTCCACGCGAGCAGGATAAACACGACAAATTCGAAATACGCAAAATCTAATTTATTTTAATTTAACAACAACGATGTTGTACGTATACGCAAACGATTGCAAATTTATCGACAGCGTTCGATTGATAAAGACGGTGATATATTTTCTTTCGAAAACGAGTTTAAAAAAACCTATACACATTCTCGTCCTATAATTATTATTGTCTTTATTCTTGAAAACAGTGCAGATAATGTA
Source organism: Macrosiphum rosae (assembly GCA_016617965.1). Lineage (NCBI taxonomy): Eukaryota > Metazoa > Arthropoda > Insecta > Hemiptera > Aphididae > Macrosiphum > Macrosiphum rosae. The sequence continues at coordinate 36,857 of WHPZ01589134.1, read as the reverse complement.
CACATTTTGTAACTTTATTGATCAAGGGCGAACATAGCCTTGGAGGGGGGGGGGTACAAATCGACCCTCCTATCGGTATAGTATCCGATATACTTACCTAATATAATAATAAAATCGCTACCTATATTGACTATTGTACATGGTTTTGAAACTTACCAAGTGCGGGTAAAACGATGACGTGTCGATGCTCGGATACGGGTTCTGGTCGGTGGACGGGTACGGCGCGTACACAGCCGTCGTGGCCGGTGTGCTACGGTGGCTGGCGTAGTGCGGTGGCAGCGACGCGGCCGCGGCCAGGTGGCACGAGCAGACGGCCACGGCGGACTCGGAACCGGCGTTGCGGTCGCCCGTCACGCCGCCGACGGTGGCGGCGGTACAGCACGTGCCGCACCCGGCGGCGCCCATAACGTCGGGCGATAAGCCGCCGCCTCCGCCACCGGCGGCCAACGGCGGTGATACCGACTCTGCCGTCATCGCGCTCTGCGAAAATAAAAATAAAAATATTATATTATTATGAAAAATCATAATGTCTGATATTATATAGATTATAATAGCCAATATGTGTATTATAATGTGCCCACTGGAGATTAAGTGACTATTAAATATTATCGATTTAAAAATAAATCTAGGTATTTATTCATTTATTTTTTATTTTTGGTACAGCTTAGGGTATTAACTTTGATAAATATTAATACTACATATGAATAAATAAATTCATTGGTTTTCCTAGACTGAGTTGTATACATATCAATATACTTGAGAAATAAAATGATTTTACGCAATCATCCGCACCAGAATCGGACACTCCCCTCGCCCACTCATATTTAATTAGCAAAGAACCCCAACTAATATGCGACTCATGTCATACTGCATTAACCATCAAACACATAGTGGAGGAGTGCACACAATACTCATCAACGCCGACTTCAACATGCCACCCCCACTGAAAGGTACATCTTCATTCATGAAGAACCATGTTTTTTTTTCCCCCATAAGTGAATATCTTCACATTTACTTAGTGTTCGATATTTATAAGCTGATTTTGCAATAAAAAAAATTGAAAAACAAAATTATTAAATACCTAATAATACTACGCCTATGCTGGGATAATATAAGTCACAATAATTTAAAAATGTAAAGTTATCACCTCAGAGCTTTTAAATTAATTTAATTGTAAAAACTACATAATATTGTTAATAAATTTTGGAAATGTACCAAATTTTCATGGTTGAAATTAAATATAGGTATTGGGGTATTGCAAACCGAAATACCATTTTCTGGATTGTATATTATATTATGGCGTAGGTAGACTACATTATATAAACTAATATTGCGCAACAGGAGGATGCATTCAAATGAGTCGGAACGCGTATATTTAGGAGACATAGCCACGGAAAGGGAGAAGGAGAGAAAAAGTAATATAGGGTTTGTGGGTAGTAGGAGGTGAGGGAGAAATAGCGATCGGTTTTAAAACAGGACAATCTATCAGACGTACCTCCTCAGCTTCACTGTAAATCACATAAATATATAATACCTATAGTAAAAACCACGCGAAAGAGAAAACAAGAACAGTGGGAATATTCTATAGAATATAGATTATAGCAGACTAACAACTTTTAAAGTTTAGATAGTATCGTACAGTATTTATTTATATAATAATAGTAAGACGTTGTCATTTTAATGTTTATGTTGGGAAATAATAGTAATAATGATATTTACACCGAAATGTTGAGAGAACAATTGAAGTATAACAGTATTATGTAGCTTATACTTTATCTGTACGTATAATTAATACGGTTTATGGGGAATCTGAATTACGAAATAATCGTGAGTTAATGAGGGTGCGAGGTAAAAGTTGATTACGAGTTATGACAGCTGGTTTTAATCAAGAACCGCGGGGGAAACGAATGAAGGCATAATATTAACATATTATTATTATACATGGTATTATTATTAAAATATGTACGCTTGACGATCGATTTAAATATATTCATCCGAGAAAAAGCGTAGCTGATGATAATAAAAATAATAATAACGTAACGTATTGTTGTCGCAAAAACGAGTTTGTTTGTATACACAAACACCGCGTCCACACACCAGGCGTACCTACTACACTCTGGCCCAAACAAAACCGTCGTAATACATAATATCAATATTGTGTCGGTATAATATACAATTTGCGCGTTATATAATTTTTATATAGATAATGCATATAATATGCCCGTCGTTTTTGCGCAAAATCTAAAGGAAATTGATACGTTTCGTAACATTAAACGCCGTCGTCACCTCGGCTTAGGTGTGCGCACGCATAGTATTACGACGGGCGACTATACGACGACGTTATTACTCGCGCGGACAGTCCCGTCTGCGGGCGGCGGGCGTCTGTCGTCGTATAATTATTTTAATTGGCCATTCGATACCAGTCACAGTGTGGTGTGTGTGTGTGGACGGTGGCGAGTAGACCGGTTGTGAGGTGTGAACCCGAAAGCGCTTCGTCGGGTTTTCAAGAAAGGTATATTATATATATATATATATATACGTACTTACGTATATTAATATATTATATTATCTATATCTGGTCGTCGTCGTCGTCGTCGACACCAACTCGACCGCAAAAACCAATAGACCGGAATGGCCGGGCGGCAGCGGTAGACAATAATGAAAATATAACAATATATATTATTATTATATGCGTACATACACACCTATAGGCTATATATTATTATATACGCATAGATACCTGCAGACCGTATGGGCCGCCGCAGTTTTTTTTTTTTTAATATAATATCACAATATATTATGTATGTATATAATATTATTGTCTACTGCGACGCGGAACAAACGCGAAGCGACGTCGGTTCGATGGAAACCGTAGGCAGGTGTCGATGCCCGTGTTTTTCGAAACCTTTACACGATTATACGCGCATTAATATTATATTATAATTTACTATTATTTCACGATATTGTTGTGGCACGCGAAATATTATCGGTGACCGACGCGTATATCAAACACGCACGCCGATAGATGAATATTATAATAGTATAGGTACACACCTATATCTAGTATCTATACCTATAATGTTTATTGGGACGTATTTATTAGCTATCGTAAATCAGAATTTAAATTTCGCGAGCACCTTGTGCGTAATTATCTCATTGCACGCTGTCATGTCGGGAATCGATTTGGTTGTCCTTTGTATATTAATATAATATGGGTACCTAACTATTTAATTATTATTTAATGGGTATACCTATAATGAGCGTGAAAATATACCGGCAAAAACTAGTCGAGTATTTTATTTTTTCACTCTAGATATATATTATAATAACAACTAGCCGATCGTATTATTATTATTGTAATTTATAATATTATTATAAACGGATAAAACGTATACAGTATACATATATAATTTTAAACATATCTATGTATTATATTAGATATATATATATTATATTATATTATACTACATAGATATACTGCACACACGGACACGGACACCCGGCGTCAGGCTAGCCTATGTCCCGGACACTATATATAATACCGCATACAAACGGGTAGGAGGCCAATGGTGGGGTGTATAGTAACGTAATAAAATTCTATATAATTTATACACGCAGTAACAATTCATAAATATTTATGAACCCGTTTTCGTGGGCTATATACCTGCGTATACATACAACACACCACCACCGTGTGTATATATACGCGATGCGTTTGATCGTCGTACTGATAACAGCCATTATTACGGTTATATATTATAAATATATATTATACGCGTACATAATAATATACACATAACATAAAATACCCACACGCGCGTATTTTATATTTTATTTTTATTTTTTGCATTCTACACTGCTGCTTGCACTCTAATACTCTATTATACCTTACTATTATGGTACCTATACATTATAAATGTGCTAAAATGTGCTTTTGTTAATTAACATTTTTCAATAGTAACCATATACATATATCAAGTGTACTTATGATACTTATAAGTTGTAATACACATATATACGCGAATATACGACATCATCGTCGAGGTCGTCATGCGTAACGCGTTTTAATTGCAACGCGGGCGATAGGCGAAATTCGCCGGGTTATCAATCAACTACATTGTGGGTAAGGGAAAACTCGTGTTTTTTCACTATATATATACGTATAAGAAACATGTGTCATAACTCATAACCTAGGCGTGCAAGAATAGCCATCACCCTCATCCATCCCTCTCGCCCATAATTTCCTTGCTCCGAGAGTATATAAAATATAATATGATATTGTTTTTTCGTGGAATATTTTAAGTTTTATTTTATTATTATATATAGAGATGGATAAATAGAAAGAGAGAAAAAAGTCTACTGTTTATTTTTTTCCATCTCTTTCCGAGAGAGCTGTTGACACATTGTTTACATACTTAACGTCCCACACGACATGAACGAAATAATATACGAGCTTATTGTTGGAAAATAATAATATTAAAAAGTAGAAAAAAACGTTGACAAGATTATCGTATATTACATATATATATATATACACACACCCGGCGCTGTGACCGTTTTTTACGATTATTTATTATATTAATATATTATACTTTTTTTCCGCTCTCCCGCAATATACGCGTACGTCTACCCCGCTGCCCGACGACCATCTCCCGCAGGTCACCGCCGCCATCCGAAATGATTCATTTGCGCCGAAATCGGTATACAATACATTAGGTATATTATATAAACATATTTTATAATATTCATAATATATCGTGTCCGACCTGCACGGCGGCGTATAATAGATAACATTGTATGTATTATGTATAATGAAATCAAAACTTTTCGAAGTATATAATACATACATTGCACATATAATATCGGTAGTAATATATGATAACTAACTATAGGTTAATATCCGAATTCGATGTTCGTCGGGCGGAAAATTAAAAATATAATCAAAACGACGTCGAGCTTATTGTATTCTGTTAGCACGAGAGAAACAATAATTAAAAGTCGCGCATATCCTATTGCCGTATGAAAACAATGAAAAAAAATAGTATACACCTAGCTTTATATTATAAATATATACCTACGTATAATAAATTGTCGGTAGCCGGTCGGTAGACCGTGAAGCTTCGACTGCTGATTTTCGTACTTATACTATACTTACATATTATACACCCGCAACTGCACTAGTTTAATGTATATTTGCACGCCGCAAAACTTACGGTAGACATTGTGTGTAAAGTAGGAATGCAATTAGTTATATGTAAGTATATAATATATATTATGTAGGTACACTATAATATATACTCTGCCTGCAGCTCGAATTGCTAGTCACGAGCGACCTCGTCGCATCAAATAGACTCGAGAAAAACGACTCTTTCAATATTGGCGGCTAAACGATGTCATTGAGGTATAATGTATAATTTATTGTACTATATGATTTATTATAGAACAAAAAAAAAAAAAACGGAAAATGTTATTGAAACGGAAAAAAACGGGAAAATGTACAGCAATATTATGACCACCGCACAGAGTGACCGTATATATTCTTATTTTTTTATTGTGTTTCCCATTTGATAATTATATATTATATTATATAAAACGCGTATAATATACGTGAGCGGTTCGCCGTAACGAGGTTCCTATCGTTTTTTGGGTTAATAATTATTATTAATTGCCAAAAAAAAAAATCCGAAAATTATGCCGAGTAAAATCGAGCCGTTATTGCTCCAGTGGATAGACCCACGACGATTCTAAATTGAGATAATTAGTAATTCCCACGCTAAGAATAAAAATGTTTTAATTAAAAACCATAACTTGTCAGTAACTGGCGCGCGCGTGTGATGTATATTATATTGTACCTACGATATCTATAGGCTATATGTACCGACGCACGTTATGTGCGATAATTAAAAAGCTACGTGGCAGTATATATACCTAGGTATCTATACTATATATATATTACGCGAAAAACAAACCGTAACAAACTGTTTTACAACAATTTCCCATTAGAACTTCAACCCGCTGGTAAAACCGGAAGGTATACGAAAATCGTGTTTGTCAAAACAGTATAATACAATATTATATATTATTTACATATAGGTATTATATATTATGTACATTTATTAATAAATTCAATTTTGCGCGTTCACAATGACGGACAATTCAGCGATAATTAATATTTAAGCATATTTAATGTTTATATATACTACATAAACCGCTGTCCAATAAAACATTGTATAATATTGTAAAAAGTATAAACCATTCGGGATCATATAAATCCTCCTGGCTGTTGAGCTATTAGTATAATTTCATTGTATATAGGTACCTAATACTACAACTATAAATTATGACATCCATGGAAGCGTGATTTTGTAATGCGTTGGACATAGTTCCGATGAGTTCAAAAGATATGATATATTTCAGCCTTGATGTGTGTTTTCTCGTCAAAACCAAATTAACTACATTATTATACATAATTAACGTTCTGTAAAATTGACGCATGTTTTGTATCCAAATATAATATCATTCATACATTTGCTTTAATATAAACATTAATATTTTATTCATAACATTATTTTATTATTGAAATATATTTCGCAAACAGCACATTTTAAATAAAATTTACTTTTTAAAATGCTCATAAGTTGCTTTGAAATTAAAATATAAAAAAAGCTTATGTGGGGCTCTGTTTTAATAAGCCTTTAAATGACTTAATTGGCTATAGCTAACTCAAATATATTTTCAAAATAACAAAAGTAAAATCAATAAAATGAATTCTTCTATGTAAAATTTAGTATATGTATGTATGTAATTATGAGTTACCAAGTAAGACGGAACATCACAAACGCGGGTATGATCTCGCCTCTTTAACGAATTGAGTTGTATATTAAATATAAAAGAAAAAAATATAATCTTATCTAACTTCCAATATGTTAATTAATTTGTTTTATAAACATTACTATTTTTAATTAAGGAGTTGAAACGGTTCTTTATAGTAACGTCCGAGTAGATATAGATAAATGTTTAATGATTAATTTATACTTTATTAGGTAATTGATTTAAAATTATTCGCGGTATTGGCAATTTGTTAAAACACGAGTTTTATCAATACGATACTGGTAGTGTGTATACACTGTACCTACATGTTTTAATGTTTATAATAAAGTATCTATACCTAAATGTGTGTAAGTGCGTAATTTAATTTTCTCATGAGGTAAATATTTTATTCAAACATATAAAACGTCGATTATCACAAATCTTGTATGGACAATTTATTTATGCTTGTCATAATATATTACGACCGATTTAAATGACTGTGTATAACACACAATACAAAGTCGTAAACACGACTTTTAGACCTGCATGAAACACAGTTTATTTTAGTATTATATACGCTCTGTATACACACGTACACACATATATACATTTATCTATACATATATATACATACATACTATAAGTGAATTGGGAACATGAGTTCCAATTAGAAAACCATAGTCCAAACCGATAACGGCGTACGTTTTATTAATATGGCACGGCGGCGTTTGCGGTAAACAACAAATGTTTTCATCTGCGTTGGTATATACATATTATTCACTACTTAGCACTTATATACATAATATATATATATATATATATTAGTACAGTATTAATTATCATACACTGTAGTAGGTAGTTTAATTAAACGGCGCAGCCTTTGTGTAATACAAAACGTTGATAAAAAAATATAAAAAATAAAACGAGCAGCAGCGCACCAGTGAAGAGTTTACAAACATTATATTTTTTTAAATTAATAAGGTCATTTTTATGCGGTAGCTGATATTATTATAATGGTATAATAAGTTGTATTATATTTTTTTTTTTATTTTAACAATCGTCGTTATCTGTGTTCGTCTATCGCGGCGGTGGCTGTGCCGTTGGCGCCACACATGGAACCCGCGTCAGTACATAAGCACTGCAGTCTACTTACAGTTGTGGCCAGTACCCATAGGTATAATATATAGTTATATCATTGTAATGCGTATGGACGGCGGTAAAAATACGGATTTTGACGAAAGAGACTAACTACACGACGAGAATTCATATATATGAAGACGACGGCAGTAGCGGTGGGGATATAGGAGCCGTGGAGGTATATATATATATATAATACATAAATATACATATTATATACCTACCTTATATACGCGTCACGACGACGAAGACCGTGGCGCCGCGCGCGCACAATATCCGATTTCATCTGCTGCTGCGCGCCCATTGTTGTCGTCGATTATAATAATACGTACCTACGAACGTATTATATACAATATACATACATAATATATATATATATATATATATGCGCACAAATAAGGGGGATAGGTATACACTCCCGGCGGGTTTTCGCGTGGTAATCTGTCCCATAGTCCGCGTGCATTGTTTCAATCGCCGGTGCTCGCCGAAGGACCCAGAAAGGTGCAGGTTAGGTTAGGTTAGGTTAGAACGCTGTAGCCCTTATATTATATATAATACAAATTCGAAATCTCGTTAGTGTCCCAGCTCACATTGACCCTACAGTAAGCTCCAAATCCTAAATCCTGCATATGTAAGATATATACTATGTTTATATTGGATATCTATATAGGTACTCCATAATATATAGCTTCCTACTTACATACACAATATTATATTTATACTTCGAATGGGTATACGAATACTGTGCGTTCAAAACAATTTTAGTGATGAATCTTATATACCTATAGGCTATAATATTGTTTTATAAAAAATAAACGTATGTTATCTTACAAAAACTTATGTATAATAGTACCTACATGTGTTATTAATATGATCTCGATAACTGAAAATCAATTTTGGGTGATTGGGATGGGGTCAAATGTGCTAATATTTCTTTAATTTATTCTTAATATAACCTTACATCTATAATATATAGTTACCTATACAGACAGTTTGCATGGACTTGTAAATAATAAACGCATTAATCACTATTATATAGTAGTTGAACACTATAATATAGCTATATAATACAAACATAACATTGTAATAATATATTCACCGTTGTCATTTAATCATTCTATTTTTCACGTTATTATTATTTATCACGTCATATATATTAATAAAATCACAATTTTAATTTAATTTATTACTGCGGTGGATATTTTAAAAACACTACATAATGATCGACCCGCGCTTTGATGACTAAATAAAGAGCAGCTTATATAGTTTTTGTTTATGGAGTTAATAAATATTTCGATTGGGGTGGCGCGGGTTGCCCGCAATCTGCACGTATTAATAAACGCTTTCGTCAACCTCCAACGATCGTTTAGAAAACATGGTACCTACTATACCCCCGGAATCTCTTATAAGATTTTTTACATTGTATTGTTATACAATTTTTATAGATTAGATATAGGTATACAGTTTTGATTATCCCTATATTAAGCATTGTATATATATTATTATTATCAGTAGCATTTTGTATATATAAGTGACCCGTGCGAATATATTACAATTTCAAAGCTCGCAGGACTTCATACTATGCCCAACGCTATAATAAGCCTTTCATCTCACCCTCACAATAAACCAACGAGGTGCATATAAAATACTAAACAGATAGGGTATGCCATTTTATACAACTTTTGAACATCTCTGCAGTGTGTCCTTATATACCCACAATGATACGTTTTGTCATAGGTATTATTTTAGCATTGGAAATTATTTATACATATAATATATAAAATAATCGATAAATAACATATACATATATATTTAATATTTATATAGGTACCTACATCATATAGATAATGTTTGATGAACTGAATGGTATTAAATATTTAACGAATATTTTTAAGTTAATACCTATATATGTAGATTTGCAGTGTAATAGGTATAGTAGTAAGTACATACGTCATACTGCAGTTATAGTAACACGTATATGTAAATACCTACAAGTATAACTATATCATTAAACTTTTAAGTTTTAACTTGATATTTAATAACTAATAGTAATTTCAATTTTATAAAAGTTAAACTATAAACTCATTTTTATTATAAAAATAGATATATATTGTATACAAACATATGTTTAAAATAAGTTAAAATTACCCATACTTCTAATAGGTATACATAATATTAATTTTGCTTCTTTGTTTAAGCAATATAATATAATAATATAATGTAATTAGTCAAAGTTTTAATGTAAAGTCACCTTATAGCAACCTTGTGAGATAACATTTTCTGATATCAAATAAGAAATAACAAATTATTATTCATATCCGATAATTATAAATATCAAACGGTAGGTGTACCTACCTATATACAGGTCTATGAATATATTGATTGCTAGTATTAGTAAAAATAAACATTATATGTTATCGAATTTGTATTTTTATTAGTCTGTATACATTTTAATATATATTATAATATTATCATTAGGTACTTATACTATAATTACCTACTATTTATTACTTTATTATCATAGGTCTGTTAAAAGACAATTATGCATTTAAAATGTTCAACATAACTGATATATTGTTTATATTATTTATATTAATATAACTTATAAGAAGGTATATTTATTTTAGGTAAATTCTCAAGTCCTATACACGTAATGTACCTAAGTCTGCAGTATGAAAAATTATTGTATCTATACACCATAGTAATAAACCGATGTAAGATTTCGGATATAAAATACAAATACCTTCGGACTTTTGTAAATATTATGCTTACTAACTTAATCGTTAATTTTATTTGTTTTCATAGTTTTTTATTAGCTTTGATAAAATAATAGATGTAGATGCCGTACCTATACATACGATGTATTTTAATATGATCAAAATAAATGACATTTAAAAAACCCAATTTAATTAAAATATAGGACTCAACATTATTTGGAATAAAATACATATTGAAAAATAAGTTAGAACTTAATTAATTGTATGTAAATATTCCAAACTCAAGTTGTAAGTATAGCTTCCTATAGTATAGGTACTTAGTCTGTTTAAGACTGTAAATATAGAAAATAGCTTACTAAAAACTATACATTTTAAAATAAATAAATATATATAGATAATAGTTTCTCTGATTTAAATTAGTTTTCCCGTAAAAATATTTTTTAAATGGTTCAGAAATTTAAACTTATATAAATTATTAAACTCGTGAATAACATAACATTAAAGCCTAACTAAAATTTAGTTTTACCTACTATTCGAATCTATATAAAAACTTACTTTGTAAATTATAAATGTGTGAATCAAAAATGGTAGAAAAATATAATAATATAATAATATTAAAAAATTTAGTTCATCAAAAATTACTTATAAATAGATTGCACGTATTCGAGTTTAGGTTTGTACCTTCCTACTTATACCGCGGCATCGTAAACGTTAATAATAATTTCAGAAAAAGACTGTTCACGCATAAATATTTACCTATATTGAATTGTTATAACATGAACACGTATACACGGTTATTAGATCTTAAAAACTGAAATAAATGTAAGTACTTATGCCTATACGCGTGAAAAGAAAATAATCGGTATAGGTACCTATATCCATGAACTGTAAGCAGACTGCTGTTCACGTATTATTATTATGAAATGCAACGAATAATAATAAAAAATATACAAAAATTGAAACACTGCCTACCTACAATATTATATATTGTACCACTATTATAATATTATATTTGTATCTCTTACCTGTTGTCCGGGGGTTGGATACGCGTAACCGAACTGAGAATACGCCGACATAGTAACCATTTGTGTTGAGTTGTATTTGTACCGGTTTGTGCAAATATAACGTATACTTCTATATGGATCGGAAGTACGAGTATATAACAATAATATTATTAAACTGTTTTCGCACGCGAACTTAAACCGAGTGCGCCCCGCGTACGTGGAGTATAATATATAATATGCAATAATATATATATATATATCGTATCTACGTCGGGCCGAGTGATCGAAATACAAAAAAAAAAAACGACGTGCGAAAACGGATTTGAAAAATAAAACACGGTTCGTTATCTGATCTCCATGGTCGGTGCGAGAGGGTGGAAAAAAAAATTCCGAAATTAAGTAATGTCGCGACGACGACAACTACCCTCTCCGTCGAGGGATGGCGCGCGGGGTTGTATACGCGACAATATTATAATGGTACAGTAATCGTGTGTGTGTGTGTGTGTGTGTGCGTGCGTGTCACGTTAGAGAGTGTGAGTGTGACGGCGGGCGCACGCTCGATGGGACGCGCACGGTACGGTCTCTGGACGGCGACTGAACGACGGCTGCGGCGGCGGTGGCGACGGCCGACGGACCGCCACTCGGCCACCCCCCACTCCGCACTCCGCGCTCGGCAGCGCGACCCGCCCACCGGGACACGCGTGGACGTGGCCCGCGCCGTCCAATGGCTGAGACGCGACCGCCCGCACCCCCACACTACCCCCGATCGCCGCCGCCACAATGTTTGCGGTGTAGTTTTATTATTATGTGTGTGTGTGTGCGTGTTTTTTTTTTTTTTTATACACTTTTTTCCGATTTTATTTTATTCGCCAAGTGCACGCGCCGTCCAAGTCGAGCGGTGGCGGCGGCTGAGTCGACGATGATCATCGCCAATAAATTATAAATTTAACAAATGCTTATAAATAGAATATAGGTATATGGACTTGGGTATAGGGTATCACATTAGGTATATCTGTCTAGGTACATAACGTAAACAAACCACCACCGACCGAAGACAGTTTTCTGAAATTCTTATGTCCACGCGCACAATATTATATATGTTTATTAATTTAATGTAGGTATAGGTATACATACCTAATATGCCTACTTATATCTTACAAAATATAATATATGATAATGGCGTTAATTCCTATAAATAAATGAGTTTACTTATATAAAAACGATCCAGTGCAGTTTATAGGCACTATATATATATTATAATATACCTATATAATATATTGTCGTCCAATATATTAGTCTCTCCCACTCACAGCAGTCTACCATCATATTATATACATATTATATTAAAATAGGTATATAAGTATTTGATAGGTGGAAATTTATATTATTGCAAGTATACGCACGTATACCTATATACATGCTGTATTGCTGTATATTTATATACGTACCTACCTATATGTACACTCAACGAGCTGCACGACGGCTACTATATATATCTAGGTATACATATTATTATATCGGCCGGCAAACGGTCGGGAAATTCCTTTGATCAGTGTGCTGTAGGTATATGTGTATAATGTGTATATATGTGGTGTAGACTTTAGATACTGTATGGACTCATGGGTGGGTGGTGGTGGCGATGGTGGTGGTAACGGTGTCTGATGAAGGTTCGCGAGGGGTTGCGAGGAGGAGAATACGCGACGACCTGCGGAGGAAATTATTATATTGTCAGACTCGCGTATTTATCGCAGCCGACGTCTCCTTGTTGTTTTTATGTATATATAACCCGTATAGGTTATGCTTATATATTATAGACCCTATACATATATAGTACATTTTATATAATATTATTGCTTATTAGGTTATATTTATATGTCTATATATATACACATTATCTATAGTATAGATACATTATAAATTATTGGAACCGGACTCTACGAATGATGCGCATAAATTAAACTGTTCAAAAGACGAAAAATACATTTCTATTATAAATAAATCTATCTATACCTATATATAATATATTAATATAAGCCTAGCACCTAATTGATATTCAATTAAACTAATTCTACGCGTGTAAATATATTATACAGCAATACATATATTAGGTATAAAAGTGGGTTAAATCCTATCATGCGGGATAAACTATATATATTGTATAGTACCTATTTTGAATTTTCTATTAGGTAAAATAAATCATCATAGTTTTCTTTAACCGGATAAAAAAATGTGAACTCGTTATAATAATTTAAATTATAAATATATAAGGTTTATCTTTAACTGTACATATATAAATACATATAAGTGTAGGACGTATAATATATTTATATACCTACACGGCCTACACGGCTATACACAGCTATACATTCAAATAAATACCCAAATGGGCGTCAAAAATGAGGTTCATATATCAAACGACTTTTTTCCGAATATTTTAATGAAAAAACATATTTGTTTAAGTAAATTTAATTTTCCTATGCCTATAGGTTGTATAAGTTTATATATATATATTACTTTATTCTATATACCGCATATAACTATTAATAATAGTAATAGCTATATGTATATAAAACGTTGAACATAAATTGAATCGCGATAATATATTTAATAAACAAATTGCAATTTATATAGCAAATTATAACAATAATATTGTGTTTTAATTTAAATACATTTTTATATTATATCATATTATACTAATTGTGGAAGGTTACTGATTTATTTATAGTATATAAGACATAAGTAAATAATTATAATCAGGAATTATATAGGTACCTACTATAATATATTATTATTGTTAAACCCAAACCAAATATATTATAGGTATATAGGGGCATATATAGAGATAAGGATATAAGGTCGACGACCAGTTTTTTCATATTAATATTGTCTAGAAATATCACAGATTATTATGTGATAGTGATCTATAAATAATAAATATACATAATATAATATCATGTGTCCTTGAAAACTTCAGGGTACCTACACTTTATTATAATTAAATTACACATATGGCATATTAATTAGTAATCTATACATATATTTTTTGAATTCTGTTTGCGGGACAAGGTAGGTACTATTGTATTGATCATTGGATCATCAATTGTAGACAAAATTCTAAAATACGGTGTAGGGTACTGCGGTATAGAGTAATGTAGGTAACCGAGTTACAGTCTATATAATTGAGTGTACTTATTCAGTTTTCTCGGACACACGCGTTATGTGTATAATATGTTTGATAACACTATATAGGTACCTAATTAGGCAATGTTTATTTTTTTTTTTATATTTTATTTCATGAAAATATTAGAGTGTACGTCAATTTTTTTTTAATTACCTGCCTTTTTTATCTTAAATGATAATAAACGTAGAATATCCATTTTTCAGACTATACATTTTATGTGCAAAGTACCTATATATTTCTTGTTTTGTATATAAGTGCATTCACTTTATAGTTTATACATGCATTATATAAAAGCATATATAATTTGAGATTTTGAAGTACTATAGAAAACGTCAGCTCCCTTAAAATATACTAAATATGTATAGTATACTATCGTAATTAAAAACTACCCATTAAATTATTTAATTACGATTTCGCAGAATTAGGTGAAGGTAGGTATACATAATATAATAATTATAAATATTGTGTACAATATTTATAGTACTTCAATGTACCCGCTAATGCTTATACCTATGTATATATACTGTATATACTCTATTATAGTCTATAAAATCTTATAGGTACTTATCTTATTTATTTTGTAACCTATTATAATTTATAGGTACATTAAATTAGAAACTTAATCTAATTCTATCTGTTTTTCATAATTTTATATGTGAAAAACCAACATTCTTATTTTCCATTTATATAAAATAGTATATAATATCTACAAAAAGTTAAAAAAATTTTTAGCATTAATATTACTTGTATAGATAATAAACCTAATAAAATAATGAAAATATTTATAATAGAAACAATATATACCTATCACTATATATAACTTTTATAAATGGATGCTTTAGGTCCATATCATGCATCCATGCATCTATATGCATAATTACGTACATAATACATCTATATATATAGATACATGGGTATCTTTATATACTAACATAAAACTATTATGGACTAATATAATATAGGTACGGTTATACTTATATATTAAATAGGAACGAATAACGATATCAACATCAATAATGATGTTATAATTTTGTGAAACTATATAACAAACACTATAGAAATATTATATTTATACCTAATAGAATATTTGTATATTTATTGGTATAAGTTTTTGACATAGTATTTTATGTTTTACTCTATACCCCATTACATTGTTAATTAATTTCAATTATAGTTTTGGCCGTATCTATTTGCATAAATTATATTAGGTACAATTTTAAATTCTATACGTTTTATACGAATTAAATAAATGTTCGATAAATAGGTACACATGTAACTGAAAGTTATCAATAAATTGATCAACGTCTAAAATGTTAATTGTATGATGGTATAATATTTAGCCATATAGGTACGTACTACGTATATATGTATATACTTAAAATAACGTCATATTGGTATAGGCGTAGGTATATATTATTATTATATATTTTGAGAATTGTTTATTTATACATTTTTATTTATATATATTAAAGGGCATAGCCCCATTATATTCATATTTTATAATATGTACCTACACGGCTACACATATTTAAACATTTTTTGTAACAATGCCAATTTTAATCAGACACAATTAAGTTCGTTTGCATAATTGTATAGGTATATAACACTGAGTAATATATATATTTAGACGATACTTATATTATCTAAATCTTGAGATGTTTATTATAAATATATATATATTATATATTATAGTATATATACCTATATATATATATATATATATAATATAGTATACGTTATATTACCTACCTACCTATATATAAATTACACATTACACAGTGGTTGGAGTGGGGGGAGGGATACGGTGAGATGATATCCTTCCACTTTTTTCGTCGAATATAATGTATTCCCCTTAAAATTAATTTCATGTATGAAAACTGTATAAAATATGAAAGGCATCCCCCCCAAGTATTTTAGCCTGCACTTCGACCACTGACATTACATATATATCTTTGTGTACACGACTGTACCTAAAGGTACGAGCTCTTAATTATTGTTTGATAAATCCTAGGTATAAGTACAGCAGTATACAAACATATTATAATCTATCTATTAATAAATATACTGGCACGGATCTAGAAATTTAAATTGGAGAGAGAGGTCTACATTTTTTCAGATAAAACAGTTTGATAATTTTAGAACATAAAATTTAAATATAATCATGGTGAATTTCTTTTTGACCAATTTTCAACCTACATTCTAACTTTTGATTCTGTCTTGGAAATCTATATTGATTATACTTCGTTGGTGTCAATAGGTAGAATCATTATGTAACGTGTCCAAATGAGGGGGGCTAAACCAGCTATTTAGCCACTTACATAATATTATTAAAACCTACCTATATTAAATATTATCATATTATTTACATGAGGAACGTTAACGTGAACGACCATATGGATACACATAGAATAGGAGTGTCAATCATTCAGAAATATACAATCCACTAAAATGGAATCAATTTGCAGTCCATAATAGTGAGTAGCGCAATAATTTATGCACATTACCTATATATTCTTTTAGAATATAGATTATAAGTAGGTACAGTTTAATATGAACATCATCGTGGTGGTGATAATTTTAGAGTAAATATAGGTCGATACGATTGTAGAGCATATATTTATATTTGCCGTAGTCGTTCTATTATAAGATACGCGTGTATTAAATCCGATTTTATTCTCTTATAATCGATAAGGGAAAACACCACCGTACACCCTATTGTATATAAAAGGTTTTTATATTGTGTTTCACTTAATTTTTTTTAAACGCATCTGCATTTCGGGTCCCCTTTTGACAACAAAGGAAAATAACTATTCTATTGAACACCATTAAACCACGGCGGCGCTACGTCACGAAGAACTATATGTGTGTGGAATCGTAAGGGATTTTTGAATTAGTCACAGAACCATAATAAAGAATATTTATATACCTATTTATATCTACCCGCGATACCACTGATACCAGTCCGATGAATTTATGGTCCATATTGCGTCACGAGGTTTGCGATGTATATATACGTTTATGGACAACCGTACAGAAAATTCGGAAGAGTATTAAATTATTATATTGTGGCAACGCAGTCTTATGCAGTTGTGCATATCAAATTTTCAATTGCAGTATAATATAATATATTGACATGCTCATAGTTTTTATAATACGTCGCATTATCGAAAAATTATTAACGCATTTGTAGTACCTACTACCTACCTACAAATTTATTATACATGTTGCCTGCAAAAATAGGAACTCGGTAATTTTAATATACCTACATAATATAATTATCGGGTTATTAATTCATAATTAATGATGATCATCATCAGTTACATATATTACAAAGTGCGTACCTATATACCTATATCTAGGTATACACTATATTTTATAGCCATATAGGTAATCGAAACGATGAATATACGAGTTGTATTATGCAACACATTATATTGAAATATAATATATATATACAATTGTCGAGACGTCACAAATACAACATACCACATATAGTAATCTATTTGTCATTATTATAATGTATCTAAATAGTCGTATAACGATATGTCGGATAAGTGCATCAGTGTATACATATATATATATAAACGTAGGTACCTACTCATTTATTCCAGGAAAAATAAATTATAAATTAGCATGTAGAACAATACGTTTTAATGTAAACACGTTTAACAGCAATCAGCGCTTATACTTAATAATATAATATATAGTTTTGGGGAAACACATGAACACTATATTAGGCAACAATAATAATAGTATTATTATTACTATTATTCTATGTAAAATTTAATTGTAGTTTAATTATTTTTGTTTTAATTCTAATGCGTGCCTAATGCGCGTGGTCGCTTTTCGTCAAACTTGTTGTAGAAAAATAAATCACAATAATTCGTGTAGTTGCAGTGATACATATTATTATAATATAATAAATTTACCAGCTATATAGGTAGGTACATAAGTATATAGGTGCAGGGTGCATTTTTAATTAGACTAAATATTCGTGTGTGCATGTGTGTGTGTGTGTTATTATGTATAAATATATTTTTACATCGCGACCTCTGATGTCTACATTGTATACCTATGGTATAATTGCTAATTACGGGTGTACACGTCCAAAACAAGATCATACACACATAGATAACAACGTTTTATATTATAAGTACATCTTCGACATACATTTTTTGTAGACAAAATGCGAAAAGAATAACAGCCATATTTAATTATATAGGTATGATGCGTACACACTTTAACTATATGTAAAATGTATATTATATAGTTTACGGACAGTTAAACAAACGTTTTCCAACATGTATAGGTATATAATATGTGCGTATAGACTATACGATATACATTCATAAATGTACCTATATGAAACAATACCGTGGAGACATCGAGACAGCGAGTATATATATAATATTATTATGTGCCTAGTTATAATTTACTACTTACTTTAGTGCGGACTATCATCATGCATATTATACTAGCTAGTTTCATTAGTCCTTCCTTTATACCACCACTACAACACGAGTATAGCGAGCATATAATTAATTACTTTATATTATATTTTATACAATACAGTAGGTACCATACTATACAGGTATTGTGTACAGTATGTACATAGGTACTGTATACCAGTGTCGTATATATAAATAATAATGGGGTGGGCAGAAACTAGCCAGCGATCTATTACTTAGAGGCTATACCGTCTACTATATATTTAACAGTTTCTATAAACATATTCGTATTTGTTATTTTTCAACAGGCTACGAAATATTATAACTTATAATAGTACCTAATAAAATATATTGTTGTTCTATTTAAAAATACTGTAATTTCGGGGGGGGGGGCTGCAGCCCACTGTGCCCATCCCCTATATACGCCACTGCTGTATACTACTGTATAGTACTATATTATATGTGTGCCTATATTATAATTCGCATCGTAATTCTGGTTGTAAAATGATAGTTACCAAAAACAAAAAGGGAAAATATCCACTGAGAAAAACTTATAATATTATACAAGCTGACCCCATGCACTTCGTTGCTCGTTAAATGCTCCAACTCTATATGACTCAATCTTTGTATACCTATTATTAATTATTATTTTTCTAGTAAATAAATGTATAAGTGAAAAGTGGTGAACAGGTATACTAATTGAGTCTCTTACCCGAATGGGGAAAAACTAATGAACCAATTGAGTCAGCATTGAGCATGCTGATTGCAATTGGAAAACGAAAATATATTCTAATTGACTTGGCGTTTGAAAAAGTAAATTATAAATATCTACGGTGTACATATTATATAAGTATAGTAAGACTACTACGTGATATCGTTCTTATCATTTGTATGTCTTTCATTGGATAAAAATAAAGATTGTACCTATATTATGTAAAAATGAGAAATAGGTACTAAATAGGTATAAATAATAAAAGAAATTAGATCAAAACGTAATGAAAAAAATTAGAAAAAAATTCAGCTGATGCATTATAAAAAACTTCAACTCGCAATATAAGAATACCTATTATTACAAAGATTAACGCATAGATTTTAGTATTTTACCAATATCAGACATTCAATTTAATAATTTAACTGAAAATTAATTTTGCAACTGAATTATACATATTTCACTTTATCTATTCCATCCACCAATAATATTTTCAAAATTAACATAAAAAACAAACATTCTTTACCATACATGACATGTAGAGTTTTTTTGTTCTAGACAGTGCTATAAGTGTAAAAACGTAAATAATGTGATTTTTTTCAAAAGTTTGACGAAACTTTGTTAATATTAAAACATAATGGACTCAATTAATGTTTTATTTTAAAGTTCATGAGACTCAATTAGTAATTAGTACCTACCTATATATGTCATAAGTATGTATGTATACCTAAAACAACCCAGCAGTTTTAAAGAAGAAGAAATGAAATTGAAATTCTGTTTTAGAAATCGGAAAATTGGATCGGAAGAGTTGTAAAAGTCCCAGTGCCTATGAGCCCAGCTATAGTTAGGACACGTCGAGAAAAATCACGTCAAGTCATTATTCCCCGTCAAAGACGCGGAAATCATGAATTACAATGTTCCCTGTTAAATTCTGCAACGTCGTATGATATAGCTATATTATGTGTACCAATCTTTAAACACATTATTACTGGTTTAGGCGTCGAGATATCAATAACTGTCTGGGTTGTGAAATTGAAAATTGTAAATTTAAAACAAGAATTTGTTACACATTCAAAATATATTATGATGTTTTAATACATTTAAGGTACCTATACTTATTGATCAACAAACAGTTGTTAAGATCAATACAATTATATAGGTGAATTTGGTTAATTTTCTCAAAGGTTTTTTGTTCTGGGTCCTAAAAATTTTCACACTATCGCGTTCCTACAAATTTATTTATTTTTTTAAATATCAGAAAAGATTTCTATAGGCCTCACTTTATTTGATCTTGACAATATGGTGCGTAAGTATAGAATATAATTAATCAGTTCACGAGATGAATTAAACGTTAGTGGTATTGGTATATACCGTATATAATCCACTTTTTAATTTATAATGAATATACTATGTATTTATGTTTGTTTATATGATAGTCTTCAATACGCGTACACTAGGATTTCACACGGAAGTTGCTACATTTACTGCCACACGCACGCACACGCATAACTTATTATTATATATAACTAAAACGGATAGGTACCTCTATTAGATTTGATCGGAGGAAATGTTTCTGTCTTATCGTCCAGTACAAAATCCCTTACGAAATTTAAATAGGTAATTATATTATTAGTCTATAATACATTAATAAATTAAGGATATATAGGTGTACGTATACCCAAGGTATGATGTATTCATCGTTTGGTAATTGTATAGTATGAATGTATACAAAAGGTATACCTATTATAATATATATTATCCATATAGTAATATAGTATCACTCGTTGGAAATCCAATGTGAATTCATTGTTTGAGAAAATATCACTGGCTGATTTGATTATAATATTTTATATTATACACATATAGGTACCAGCTGTTATTACAATATAGGCACAGAAGTATAGTATATAAGGTTACATATAACCTAACACAGGTGTGCATTATTTTTCTAATTTTTATACTTAGCGAACTTCTATTGAATAAGAGGTAGGTACTTATCGGTTATCACGACTACCTTCACCATTTTTCGGTAAACTCAATTATGTTATTGTGCAGGTGCGTTATATTATTTTAAGATAATTTTGTGATCTAAAGGACAAAATAATATAAATAGGAGTGCCCAATAAAACATTAAGTGAAAAATCAATGTACGGCTGCCAACAAACCAATATTCCCTATAACCGCATTTTCACCAGCTCAAAAATGTGAAAATTTCCATGAAAAAGAATTTTATTTGACCATATTATTTTATCGAAGAAACAAATATGTGGGTCGTGAATCCAAAATATATATTTAGGAAACAGATATTATTTCGGAAATTAATAATTGTAAAAATATTAATTTTAATCACTCATATAAGTAGCTGACATACTTGTACATTATATTGTAATTGTTTAAAGATTGCTATTGTTTGGGTGGTGGGAGTTAGGTTTGGCCCCAAACAAGTTAAGCTGAGTTGAATCATATAGGGAAGCTAATTATTTTCAGGTTCTCAGACTCTTTGATTCTCTTTCATTTATTTTTTCAATTCAAGCAATGCGCTTTTACGTATAGGTACACATAAAATACAATTTTAAGGTGTATAATATCGAAAAGTAACGTCATAATAATTATGTAGTCTTAAAAACTATTGTTATTATGTGGTATATAAATTAATTGAAAAATATTGTTAATTTAGTCTTATTGTATATTTATGTGTAATTATTTTTATTTTATTTTTATTCTAACTTGAACCCCCATACTCTGATACTCACACCATGGCCATAGACATTTGTGAGTAAACCAACCTTGTACTATTTCATGTAATCTCAATTGTATCAAATATTTTTTGTTGGTAAATAAATATTAAATTATTATTATTATTGGCATGATATATATTATTTATGGATTGTCGCGTGCACGTTAACTTTAGTGGTACATATAGCCTATAGGTAATAGTATAACTATGGATTATACGGTGGCTACACATTAACAGACAAATTATATGCGTGTATGTGTATCTATAATATATACCTATATAAATATACAAGCAATATATACATTGTAGGTATGGTATATTATATTACTACATACAAAATAATATGTTTATAAGTATCTGTCTGTATATGAAAATTGAACAGAACGATAATAAACTATTTGTGCGGTGCGTATAACGGAAAAGTCCGTGATGGTTACCAAGTTGATGATGCGGATCTAACTGCAGATAAAATATGATATATATAGGCAGTAACATGTATAGTAATTATATATACCTACATATTTTGTATATATATAATATATCACCCGAAAAAGGGGAGGAGACGCTATATTTCCATTTGTTATCCAGAACTAAACGCGAGTGTTATAAATATATATATATACACACCTATATTTTATTTTGTACGTTTTTATTTTTACAATACAATTCATATCAATGCGCGTAAAAAAAACAATTTTAAACCCGAATTACACGTTTTTTTTTTCTGTTGGTATATAACTATTATGTCTGTACTGTACACACACACACACATAATATGTATATGAATTAAATGGCAATAATATGACACTCCGACACTCGACATAATCTTCAAACCGATTAACTGGGTGAAAAAAATAACAATATCATCGTAACAAATTATAGAGTACACGCATATATATAAGTGGTTTTTATTTTTTGTATTTGTTCATATTATATACTATTAAAATGTTCACTAACTATATAATATGTAAGGTTAAAAACGTTGATGAAGTGGATTAGTGGCGATAACTCATTATACGTACGAATCCTATTTTCACGAAAATATAATATCAGTAATTTATTCATTAGGTACTCGTATAGAATTTTAATTGTTATTAGGTATATTGTTATGAACATTATAGCGACAATATTTATGTGATATATTGGTTTATATATATTTATATAATTAAGTTGTACCCGCACTTATTATAATATGTAATAGATTATTATAATATATTTTATTTAATTTACATTAAAGATAGTGGAAACGATCAAATTTGATTAATTGTCGTGAGTGGTGACAAACAATAATGTATATTCATAAAATATGATATGGTTAGACCACTTTAACAATCGTGTTTTCGTGCAGTACCTAATATAAGTGTCCATCCGACATACCTATATGCGTTAACTGTCTTATTTGACATGATGATTTTGGGGTCTTCGTGACGGTCGAAAGATTTCGGATGTACCTATTATGATGTCCGCGTGTGGCAAACACTCTTATGTTATATACCTATCGCGAGTACGTATAATATAAAAGATTGTGTGGCCCTGTATGCGGGTCACGCGTGCGCAGATGAATACGTTTACCTATATGACATCCGATGTTGTATATACCTAAATATATTACCCACCTATATATGTATATATAACCATGTATAGGTACTGTATATATTGAGAGAGGTATATATATATATATTGAAAGGTATATTATAATCGAAAAGTCTTCTTCGCACACTATAATAATACATAATGTATGTACCCGAACCCGAGCTGTCGAAACGGAGAAGAAGAAGAACAACAACAACAAAAAACGTAAATATACCGCGCGACAGAGTCTGGCGCAGGTGAGTTGTGTGACAAATTTTCGGGGACAGACGGGCGGAAACCGATACCGGTTTTCATCTGGACACACACATATACGCACACGCATAAAAAACCACGCGCACACACACACACACACACAAACACACACATGATATATTATAACATATATACACGTAATAATGCGAGTGATTGTGTGTGTGCGTGCGCGCGTTATAATCCCGCGGCGGCACCGGTGACATATAATATACTTGTGCGTATATGTATATGTTTAAATACGTATATTATATAGATATACAAACACTCGCAGAAGGACACACACTACGACAAGAGCTTGGAAACCGATATCTCTTATTCGGGGAGACAGCGAGCTGGTGCTGCACCGCGCGAGCGCAATACGGTCGATGCATATGTGTGTGTGTGTGTGTGTGTCGTATTATATACGTTATAAATCCGCAGTTCGGCCGCACCTATATAATATGTCTGTGCGACGCCGTGGTCGTGTACCCCGCACGTATATACGACAGTGTGTTTGTGTGCGTGTATAAAATATACTCCTTATTCGATTTCCATTCAAAACCCGATCGGGCTTCTCTGATACATATTATAAAACGAATAAGGAAAAAAAAAAAAAAAAAGGTAAAATTATTAACTGGTCGGGTCCTCGGCGGCGCGGCGGCGCACACCGATCCGAGTGGGTAGTATTTCGTACCGCGGCTATGAGTGTGTAAAAAAACCTATATAGGTATGGGTACGACGAGTACCTATATGCCGTGTATATTAAAATATTATTTTTTCCCAGTCGTCCTCCTGCACTTCGCCCCTCGCCGCTGAAGTATAGTGTGTACTTTCCACACACACACACACACACAAACATCATCGCACAGGTATACACACAATATTATTATACCGGCGGTTGGGCGCGCTGGCGTGTGTGCGGGTATGCGTGTACGTATAAAATGGCGAAGTCGCTTTTGGCCACGTCCACACGGCCAATAAAACCGAAGACTTGCCGGTACTGATTGACTGCTGTGTGCAGTGGAGCTGCTGCAGCCGCGCGCGACCTTGTCGGAAATTACATAATATTATAAATACGGCGTGCTCGCTGCACACACATTATATCGTATTATTACGCTATATACTTATATACTGTGCCGGGCACCAGCTCGCGTGTGTGTGTTTTTTTAATTGCGGGAAAAAGCGGCGGCGGCGGCGGCGGAGGCTGCAATTAAAAGAAGCGGTTTGTCGGCGTATCTTATAATATTATATATTATAAAAATAGGTAGTCTACGCACGCACACAATAATAATAATAATAATAATAATAATACTATATAGATACGCGCGATACAGACCAATTAACCACAAAGAATAATATAATATAAAATCTTACTGGCCGGGTGTGCATTGTATTGAATATATGTGTATGTATACCTACTAATATATATATATATATATCGTCGTATTTTTCTAATTAGTTACGGTATTGTTTTCGTTTTTGTTTCTTTTAAACGTGTGTTCTATTATCATAAATTACACGTGTTCTTTTTATTATATCGTTTTCACTACCGTGTGCACAACTACAGCAGCAGTCGGACACAATATATAGTGGCCGTCGTGCGAGACCGTATAGCCTATAGGTACATATTATAATATATCTATTATACCTATACATTATAATGTGTATGCTCGCGCGCACTTTTATTTAATATAATTATAATATTATATCGACGACGAGCGATTTTCGGGCGCCGCCGCCGACTGAATAACTCGCATATTATTATATAAATAATATTTTACCGTCGGACAACCGTCGATTATAAATCCGCGACGGCCTCATACACGTGGGTTTTATCCTAACCATATATAATAAATGCTGCACATTATGTGTGTGTATATGATTTGTGCGACCGATGCAATGCGCACACAGCACGTGATAACGCGCTGCAGTGCGCACTGCTGTCATAATTCATATAAAATACGATATTAATATATAATATAATATATTATGCGTGTGTACTGCAGTTCAGCATCTATAGAATACCTATACCATAGGCCGTCGGGACCTCCTATCGTCAACCGCATTATTATTATTGTAATATATTGGTATGCGACGCGGTATAACAGTACTCGTTGTTCGATCGTGATTTGTACGGTATCCGTTTCACAATTATTATTATTGTATTGTGTATTATAAACCATTCTACGACGGACGACTTGACCGTATATACATGCCACTCGAAGGTACGAGCTATATGGTATTAAAGTATGATATGTCATATAATAAACATTATTATGAAACAGAGCAGAGTATAAGATTTTCCTATACGAAAAATATCACAGTGCCTATGTTATAGGAACCTATAACTTATATTTTGAACGAGCCACATAATAATCCATATGAACTGGAGCCGTATTGAAAATAACTTTGAAATTATTGGAACCGGAACCTCGATCACGGAACCCTTATTTAAATATTTTATAAGCTCGGACCATTGCAGAGAGAATCAAAGTTATTTTAGATAGGTACCTTTTGTCACTTGTTAGTTATTTTTAATCGAGTCGTGTACTATACTATCGTGCACCTACCTATATAAATTATAATACAATATATTAATACTATTGGAAATGGTTAAAATTGGTATTAATCAGAACAAATTTTTTTTAATTTCAAAGAACAGGAAATTAAATTTTGTAGAAATATCAAACTGAAGCAGAAAACATCATAAAGGTTCAAGACTTTAGTTCCTATAGCCGAGATACATACACCGTATAATAACGTCAAATTATTATTCGCTGCCAAATTTTCCAATTTCTTATACTATAAAAATATTCACGACATTCATGCGGAGACTCATACATGTTAAATTAATTTTTACACATTTAGCGCACCGTTTGATTTTGATTTTGAACATAATAGACACAATATGATGTACAATCGTCCGTTCATGAGAATATGAGATGGATTATTATTTATTAAACAGCTACAAGTCTACAGAAGACATCAATGGTATACCTAAGCCTCTATTAGCGTGTTTGTTTATTTAGTCTACGAGTCTATATACTCTATAGCATAATATACGACATATAGTACATAGGCACCGAATACTGCTCACGCACATGCCATTCATTATTTGGATTTGATCAGATGTAATGTTTATTTTACCTCCATATACACTGGTTTGAGAGGTTAAATGAAATATATAAGTAGGTACAGTGAAACCTGTATATAACGGACCGTGACGGACCATCAAAAGGAACATAAACAGGCACATTGGAATACCTATCTTTATGTCGAACATATTAACATATTGTCCGCTCGAGAGAGGTGTCTGCTATGTAAACATGTGTCCGTTAACACTGCACGTTTCGCAGTATTTAAATTATTACATATAGGTATACATCTTACTATCTTACTGATACCTATATTACTATTTACTACTTACTGATATGAGTATAGTGTAAACCTATGGTACGATTTAAGAGGGAGGGGGAGGGAAGGATGATAATGTATAGACTGGAGAAGAGGCATTGTATAAAATAATATTTTTCAAAAGAAGATAAATTTAATATGAGGTAATTGTAACTCGTAATCGTGATAGCTGATATCATAATGGTTTAAAGACAATGTCACCTTAAGAATAATATCCTGTCACAATGTCGCATATGATATGTTGATTGTTTATTTAAACTTACTCTTTTTACCCTATATAAAATAACTGTCTACCTTTATGGTACACTAACCTAACCTAACCTATATACTCAACAATTCATGAGTAAATTGTATAACTATATCATATTATATTACTGCGTTTATAGGCGCAACTAGAACTTAAAAGTTATATGAAACTTACTGAATCTCGCCTAAAATTGTTTGTTTATAATATACTATACTGAATATAAGTAATAAATAATGACTTTTTTTGCCACTGTCCTCTTGGTGTATTGAACATTAATAATATATTACTATAATTTTATATTAATGAATGCATACTATCTATTATGACATTATATTTTTGCGGTTAAGTTAGGTATAGGTCACGGTATAGGTGTCTGGTGTATATATAAGAAAACTGAAAACTGCAAATGATGAACGTTAGCAGCCTGCGAACATATCATATACATAAGTAAATAGATATAAATATTATTCGTCTGTAAATAAATTCCCTCTTGGCTTAGCGGTTAACGTATATGATGTACAACGTACAACTGCACTTATATAATATTGCAGTTAGGTATATAAAGTATCGCCCGTTGGAAATATGATGTGGTTTATTATTGTACCTATATATTCTTTAAAAAACATTTTCTGCTGCAGTGTATGTATACTTATAGATATTATGTATATAAAAAAAACAGTTACTGAGCAACGCATTTTATTGCGGGACAACAAACTTATATAACAATTGCACTAAGTCTCGAAAAATTTGCATGTAGCTCCTCGCTGTTACTTTTCCGTCGTGTAATAGTCAAATCTAATATATACGTAAACTCATTTTATCTGTGGACCTACGAAATCACTATGTATTATTATACAGTTTGCATACAAATGAACAGGACTGGGGTTTCGAAAAATCACTTTAATAAAAATCAATTTTACTTATACTGCAGGGGAAAAAAAGCCCGAAAACTGTATACGTTATCATTTTAACAATGGTCGTATAGACTGTCTGAATTGAGGGTGTGCAGAAGGATCGTAAAAAAAGAGAAACGGACAATGAGAGATAATGATAACTGTGAACCTATATACTAAATTAGTATATTATATTATCTGTAAATATTGATTTAAAACGTGTAGTTAAATTGATTTTAAATTAGGTATATTGTTTGGACATTGGAAGTAATACCTATTATATAGATACTTGGAAATTGTTGATAGGTCTTGTATATTATATACCTATTACCTATTACTTATTAGTGCTACCTATATACTTTTATAATAATAATAATAATAATATACCGGCGAAACGTATGATTGATGTATTATACATTAATTCGATTGCATATTCTGTTGTATGTGCCAATATTACTTTCTGCTTAAATAGTTTGATGTTTCATATTCGTAATAATAGGCCAACAAGCAAATGAGCTGAGGCAGCACTTTGTAAAATAATATTTAAGGACGAAAGCACCACGGTAGAGGGACAGTGCGGGTCCTCGACCGAGGCCCGTATGTTTGTAAGCGATCCACCGAGACTCGTATTTTTGTGTGTTTGTTTTATGTTTAATAAAGTTATTTAGCAGTGTGAATATCGTCATCTATTATTTTGTGTCCCATCCAGAGATACGACAGTGGCGCCCGACGGGGTTCTTATTCACGGTCGGAGACAATTTTTTGTGCGCGAGGCTTGGAACCTCAACCTTGGCACTTTTAAATTTTTTTTTTTGATGTTTTGACGTACGTCTAATTTAATAGGTCTCTGGTATGTGAATATACAATACTATCAAAGTATAACGTCCATTTTGCTTACAACTGCGAAATTAGAAAGGTCGGGTTAGATGCACGGCCAAAGTCAAAATTTTCTAAAAGAAACATATAAGACAGGAAGGTGTGTTGTTTTCGGAACACATATAGGAGGACCGTGGTGAAAAAAAACAAAAACATAAAAACGAATTTTTCGAATAATTTATACGGCGTTGAACACCACCCGTGACTCGCAGCAATTAAAACGATACGATATCGCCCGTTTGTCCGTCGCCACTGCCGCCGGTGGCGTGCGCGTATACAATACAATATAATAATACATAATAATATAATATAATATAATAATAATAAACGCGCGTATGCTTATGGTAAAGGTACCTACAATGCTGCAGGTAATACACTGTAATAGGTGTACTGCTCCAGCTACCATATAATATAATATTATAGGTACACATACCTACCTACTTATACTATTACTGACCCAACACGCTACGCCACTGTCCACCGTGCGCGGAGCCGCATCAGTGTGAAACGCCATTATAATGTGACCTCTTAATGGTGTTTGAACAATGCGTTTATGTTATTCGTTTCACCCGAAAAGGTGTTATTAGCCTGCGAGTTGTATATATATATATATATTTATATGTGTGTATAATATAATATATACCTATACAATGCGGTTAACACATTTTCCGTTGCCTCCCGGTGGAAAGGTTTTATTTTTTCCGACGGTCCCGAGTAGCCAAAAAAAAAAAAATAATGTATAGGTACACATATATATATATCTATGTGAATGTAATAATATATATTATGTGACACATAGTGTGTATATGTGTCCGACACCGGAAAACAGTGTCGCGCAAAAGTGTCGGAACGGTATGATACAGTAAATCGTACACTTCATAGACTATACACATTACCACACACACACACACACACACATTATGCGCATTAATATAATGCATAGTGAAAATAGTTTTAAAAAAAAAAACACGAGCGGCGGATGTCACTGGTTTTTTCGGCGTCGTTTCGGACACAGGTGCAGCGGCGTGCCACAGGGTTTCTGCGGCAGCGGCGGCGATCGTGTCGGTATATAACATCATTAATGCATTATTAATATCATATCGTATATACGCTCGCGGACATTAGAATATAATTATTATACAATATAATATATACATTTTGGATAGGGTTTTACTGTATTATGATTGTGCACGCGCGCAGCTAACGATTTAATAATATTATACGGTCGGTCGGTCAACTGTTCGTCGTGTCCGCGGACAATATTATAATATTATATTACGGTGGCCGCCGCTGTTGGAGCGAATTTTTTCCAAATCGTAATAACGCTGCGCGACGGAGAAATTGCGACATCGTTGAGCCCGGGGCAGCGAATTTTCTATAATATAGGAACTGATGTATAGGTACCTACTCGGTCGCAATACTCGCAAGTGGTCGCAATTACATAATATTAAATATTTTTGTTTTGTGGCGTTTCGTTGTGGAATCACAACATCGAGTAATATAAAAATTTGCGATTTGATGAAAAAAAACTTCAAAATATTTACCGACATATTTTCAACGCGTTAATGGATCAGAAGGGTATTATTTTTAACCACTTGCGTAACAAATAATTTGATCAGGTCTATGCTAAGGGGGAGGGACAAATACTGAAAACACACCATATTAATCTATATTGTTGGGGGCGCTAAATAAATATATTTTTTCGTTATTAATTGATTTAAAAAATATATTTTACATCTGTCTTAGAAAAATGATCTTACATAATATATTTCATTACAAAAGAGTAGGATAAAAAATCCAATTCTATACATTTCAAAAAAACATTAGGTCATGCCATAAGTGCATATAAATGCATATAAATTCTGATTGGATATGTTAGAGTTCTTGCAGTTTTATAGCTTTTACCTACTGATTCTTATATCAGAGGGTCAGAGGGATACTATAATATTTTGTTGAAAAATGCTCATGGTTCATGATGGATATAAAAATCGAAAAAACCTATTAAGGTAAATATACAGGTACCAAAATATATATTATATTATATTTGACATGTCAATTTTCTATAAATCAGAAAATAGTGAAACAAGATTAATTGTATGACACGAATTCCTTATATATAAATTGTAGTACTGATGGAAGTCGCTGTGATCAAATCTTAGATTATTCTCTAGAATTTATATCAAATGATGGCGTGGAGAATAGGGGCACCAAATATGATTATCCCAGGACGCCAATCATAGTAGTATTCAAATATTATGACACTGAATTTCATATTATACTGTTTCGATAATTCGTCAAATTATTTAGAATATAAAATGCAAATTGTAAATTATTCAGAGAAATGTTATATTTTTTTTGTGGAAACTATAGAAATGTATAAGGGTAATTATATCGTCAAAAAGTATAGTTCGCACCGTCGTCTGCAGTAGTATCAAAAAGACCCATCAAAAAGAAATGAATAGTTTTTATAAAACAACTAAAAAAACACAAAATCAACCACATAAAATAACTATACTTAATAAAAGATTATTTTTATAGTATAAACACTAATATTGATGGTTATTTTATTGAAGGGGTTTTTTTTCATAAAGGTATCACAGATGCATCAAAATAGCCATATAAAGAATCAAAACTGTCAGTAAGTCTACTGAAAATTGATATTAATGATGTACCAATATATACCTACACCGTATAATATTATATTTTATAATATTATACTGTACACCTATGACACATCGTTGTTTATTAAAGTGTATAGCTGTTAGGTATCTGAAGCCGTGAGAATGTATAGAGGAATGACGTTTACAAAAATGTCTAAAATGAAAATGAATAATAACAATATAATACGAACTATGTACGAGATGGGTCCTTCCGCATTGTCCGAGTGACTCGTGTGACGGACATTTTTGCACTGGTTACTTCGAAGAATTTTCAAAATACCTACGTGACACGGATATTGTACACGGACAATAGTCGATAAATATTGACGTTTCAAATTCAATGTAGCAGGTACATATTTATTTTGCAAGTTTTCGACGGTTATGTAGGTCGGCTTTTAGGTGTACCTCACACGTCCTACACAAATACTGCACAATCAACGCCGGCAAAATGTGCATTTCTCTATTGTACGCATTCTTCCTGTGTCACTGGTTGCATCTAAAATCTATATACAGGTCCTACATTGTACACATTCGAATGACGTTTTACGAGATCGCCAACAGAGCGAAAAAAGAAACGAATACAAATCTTCGAGACGAGACGCCCGGTGGTATCTGCACGACAATATTATTGGTCGATCACGATTCTATTAGGCACGCGTAACAAATGACTGAAATAATATAATACGCAGTGAAAGTATAACGACTTCGGCGACGACGCTACAAGAATATTATAATGGACTGTCCGCTACTCTCCGCTTCGGTGTTTTTTATACATAATCATACATTATTTATACGGATATTAGGTATACAAGGTGCCGTATATCAAAAGGACTTGATGGAAAAAAAAAGATGCTTAAACTTATCACTTATGATATACAACATAAACATGTGAAAAAAATTGTTAAAGTTATATGATTAGTAAATAATTTAAGAAAATAAGAAATAGACTCATGTCAGAAAATTCCCAAAAAATATCCAAAAAATATATTTTGAAAAAAGTTATTACGTTCAAAATTATTCATTTAATCAAAAAAATATTTATGATATTTTAAAAAATTCTAAGAAATAAACTACTCCACTTAGATAAATGTTTTTACTATCAAAATTGTTCTTATAATCAGATTCACAAATTGGCTATGTTGGATATATCCAAAAAAATTTAAATCAAATTTAAAATTTATTATTTTCAGTGTTAAAAAATAAAAAAAATTTTTGTTGATGTATGTCATACGCAAGTGACTAAAAATTATATGTATAAAATAATTTTTTTATTATTGATTAAAACAAAAGTTATTCTAAAAGTCAGTTCGCTCTGTTAGGAACCTATACACTCTGTATATATTATCTACATTTATGTTATCAATTTATCTGTGTTTTTTTGGTTTTGGTTTTTTTTCCTCGATCGGTACCTATATGTAGTAGGCGAATGTAGATCGACCTTATATTATTATTTATTATAGTTATATGCACCTAATTTATGTGATTCCCGTATTATGCGATTTCTGCAGTGTTTATCATAATATAATATAATATTATTATGATGGGCACTATTATTGTGATATAACATATTATTATTTTAATGTGGTGAATTTGTGAAATACCCGCCATTTTAACCGGGACCGATACATCACGTCGGATTTCAATAATACATTTTATGTGGTTCACTAAAAGTGAATTTACCCCGGAAACTTTCCTTTCGCCAAAATATTTGTTCGACACTCTCGGCACATGATATATATATATGTTATGTTAATATGCAAATGTCCGGTTCGCGGGCATATGATAGATCGCCCGAGAAAATGTAAAAGAGAACGTAATTGTTATTGTCATTATAAAAACATATAATACGTACAATACACATAATAGTATTATGTTTAT
Source organism: Macrosiphum rosae (assembly GCA_016617965.1). Taxonomy (NCBI): domain Eukaryota; kingdom Metazoa; phylum Arthropoda; class Insecta; order Hemiptera; family Aphididae; genus Macrosiphum; species Macrosiphum rosae. The sequence continues at coordinate 2,322 of WHPZ01589134.1, read as the reverse complement.
AATAATGCGTTACGTAATGCAACACAATAATACACACTCTGCAGTACTGCACCGTATTTACACATTGTATTCAGTATAGATATGCACATCCACATAATAATATCCATTTTAATCATTCAAATATGTACTTATAGAAAAACGTTATCGTTAACCAACTGTTTTTAGTAATCGTTAGTATCTATCTAATATTATAATATGAATCTTATAATAATTTTTCCGACCAAAAAATGCATAGGCAGGTACTACTTATTATTAGGTACTACTTTTTAGTTTAAAAAGTGACACTATAACAATGCACGATATAATTTGTATTTGTCTTACCCATTCATATATAATATGGAATCTAAGTACGGGTATAAACCAAAATTTCGACGTTGAAAATATATTTTATGAAATAGCTATACGCTGTGAAATATAATATATTACAAAACTTTTGCTCCGCGTAGTATATATTCTTAAATTAAAATCGTATTATTCAAAATATATTTAAACATTAAACGCAGGTAAATTCAACCTTATTATATTATTTTATACAACATACGTTAAGGGGATTATTATTTCACACTGCACATGAGCCACCGCGAGGGGTATTAGTATAAAATATACAGTAGCTATCCAAGCGGATATTTGAAGAAAAATCAACTTAGACAGAAGATAATAATATTATTTAATATTATGCACCTACTCATATTAAATCCTATTTTATAGTGTAAATAAATTAAAATATTGGAGTTAAAAATAAAAATAAATAAATTTATTTATTGTAGAAATATATTATATATACCGTAAATAATAGGTTTGAAACTCTATGCGAAAATTTCAGAGTTTTTCTTAGGGATACTCGGAAGGTTGATGCAACATAAACTACTACTGACAATAATAACAATAATATTATTAATAGTGCTGTATTTTAAAATTATTCAATTTCGAGGGGGAAGGTACGCCTTAACCGATTAACTCGTGAATAGTTATTACACTTAACCGAAATACACCGATCGTTGTATACTTGTATCCAATTCGCCGCAGGCGTATATATTATGCCCACTTCAGCCGGATTTGTTCACAGAGCTATAGGTACACTACCTGACAACTACATGCCCGTGAACTAAAGGATACTAAAACAAAAATACACCGAGTGCCGCGTATCTTACAACTATCGTTAAATCGGGTCAAGTCAAGTAATACATTTCAATTGTATATCATTTTATATTTTATATTATTGTTTATTATTAACAATTATAAAAGATTTGTTGGATTAAATTGCTATTCAGTTTCTATACAAAGTTTATGTTTTTATTGTATTAATGTGATAATGTGATAAAAGTTAGATAATATTGTAATGGGACCCATTAGTTCCACCCATATAGTGTCAATTTCCGCCACTCGCCAGTACAGGTATAAACATAATAATAGTACATAATAATATCTCGATTGAAACCTAATGTTTTGTTTTTATTTTTTTACCGGTATAAGTGTTTTTTTTTAAATTTTAAGTTAAATAGCTATTAAATATTTGAATGTTGAAATTTCACACCATTATATTTTAGCCTTATAATGTGTAAATTATATCTCAGGGTCTTTATAATTCCCTTAAAGTTCTGTGGAACTTCATGATATTCCTTACCGGGATGAAATTGTCCATACTTAGGCAGCTGTTAAGAATTTTTCAGACAGGGCCAGATTTAGAGTTGGGGGGGGGTCCCGCATGAGGTTGACAAATTTACTGTAAAAGGTACTTATTTTGTGGGGCACCAGTGCCCCCATAAATCTAGCCCTGAATATATATAATATTATAATATATTGACTATTGATACAATAATATATTATTTTTTATCGTATACCTATATAAGAATTTGGCTACAACACGTTTGGGCATTTTATCCCAAATTGAGACACGTTTGGGCACTCTATATCTCTAAAAAGATACCATGTTTGGGCACTAAAATGTAAAATGTATATACCTTTGTTTAAAAGTATATAAAGTATATACATACAAGCATAATATATGTATATGTCAAAGTTGCAGTGATTACGCGTGTATCGGCACTCGTCACTGCGCTCCTCGGCGCCGTCGCTCCGCTCCGCTAATCGAAAAATATCCCCCGACTTGCTATGCAACACCACCTTAAGTATAGGTTACAAGGTAAGATATGTCGTAGTATATTGGCAGTGATTACACAATTACACAATCAAAAAAAAATAGCAAAAAAAAGGGTAGTAAAGTAGAAATATACCAAATTTTAATATTTAAATTTTATTATTTCTTAATTATTGCTTATTTTTTAAATGATTAATAACCTAACAGTCAATACAAAATATTTT
>WHPZ01589132.1:5874-25630 GCA_016617965.1 Macrosiphum rosae | reverse complement strand
AATAATGTATAGGTACCTTTACAAATGCAACTTTATATACCTATATATTTCCATATAAAATTAAAATCTCACCCTAACACATTTATTTAAAATTTGTGAACAATATCAATGCTATACCAGTTCAACATATAAAGATATGTTGATGCCGTGGTCCATGATCTTTAAATATTTACTTTAATAATTAGGTAATACATTATTTTAGTATCTACTTAGTAGGGCACTACCATTGGCAGGCCTACCTTTTTGTTATTTTTTTTCAAATTACCCTTAGGTAATATAGGTAGGTATGTATATTTTTAATATATATTTTTATTTTTGTATATGTATACTTTTATACAATTTGCTTATCGTGCTTAGGCATTAATTGTAAATATCAATATAAAAAAGTTTGCCAAATTTTTAAAACCTTCTATATTAACTTAACTTAAAAGTTTAAAATAATACTTTTCTTTCCCGGCCTTGTATTTACTTCGATTATATATCAAAAGATCCGAAATTATACAACTTTAAGTCCTAAAAACTTAATCAAACAAAATATTGTCTCGGTTTAATTTATCGAAATCGTCACTTTACTACTTGAATACCTATATGGCTATATGTCCTTACTCGATATCAATTTAATAGCATAATACTATAGCGCCTTCTTCCATGACTTTTTCCAACATACCTAATATTAGTAATTACCTGTATAAGCGATCACACCATATTACAGCCCCTGGTGATTCACAACCAGAGTTTCTTCTAGATGGAGGGATCCAAAAAAAAATATTTATTTACTGTTTTTTTTATTCCTTTCCTGAGTATATAGGTAGGTATATTAATTGTATTGCTTAATAAACACAGTTATATAATATATTATAAGATATCAATAAGTTTTGATGACAATATCAGGGAATCTTTAAAAAATAAAAAATAAATACTTTGCCATTAGCCATTGTGGGGGGTCCACCCCCCTTGGTTGTGCCACTGCTCCATAACCATCAGACCGAAGACAACATCTTAATATACTTAACGATATTTTGGAAAATGCTGGATAGCGATAACTGCCGAGTGATAGTCTTGTACAGCGAAACTTCATACTTTCACCTTAGCATAACGCGTTCCGTCCTTATTGTCCGACATAATATTACGCATACAAAAACTTCGCGGTGCTCATCATGACGGATTATTCGTAACGCACTATAAATCTCGTCGGTAGTACTCTGGTATACACCTGGCCTTAGGTTCCCGGTGCATAACATAATATTATCGAAGTCTGAGCTCTGACGACAATAAAGTTTTCGGATCGAGCGGATAACCACGCGGCTGTGCGGTGTGTGTTCTACGCGTCCGGAAATAACACTGTAACATTATATAATACGATGCTATGAAGATACTTATAGGTACAGTAACGATGATATTGTTTGTTACTTATTGTTGTAGACTTGTAGGTATCCGTATGCGAAAAACTCGGCCAACAGTATAAGTATAAGTGCACACCGTACACGGAAAACTTGTGATAGGTACCATAAATGTTATACTGCTGGGCGCGAACGAATCACATCCGTCTCGGGCGGTTATGTAACGATAAACGAATAAAAAGTATACATTTGCTACAATATTATTATTATACATTTATACCACCTATCCGTTGATGTTTGTCATACTGCAGTTATCGTAATGCGAAAAAATAAACGTGATTATTGAATGTTCAACCGCGGTTAGGGCTTGCGATTTATTACCTCTTCCATGCAAGATTCAAACACATACCATCACGGCTGGCTGACATATAGGGTGACTGTTTTAACATACGGACACCTGTGGTGATATTCAGAATTTGCTTCTTTTTTGGGGGGGTTGGGGGAGGGTGGATTTAACATTTTTAGCAAAAATCTATACACCTCATACAGTCATACCACCTCCAAAAAATGATAAACTCTATACGGAACAGAATTTTTTTTAAATGTCAGCTCTATTAATAAACAAAATATGATTTCTCCCTCAGACCAACACGCGCAACACAAAGAAAACCTTTTCACGTAAAACCGTGAATTTTTTTTTCAATTTTGTAGGTAATCTGATAGTAAAACCACCTACTGTACAAATTATGATGCGTAATTTTATTCTAAGATAAAATAAATTTATAAAAATTATTTTTGGTGAATGCGTTTTGTCTATGCTGTGCGATAGCCTGTGAGTGAAAACATATGTGCGCTTGCGTCTGATATCCTCAAATAATATAGGTACCTATTATATATTATACAACATTACGAAATTCAGTTTAATATAAAATTATATTAATTAACTGTGTTTATTTATTTTTTAGATGTTTTGGTTAAAGTATAAACTATTTATGAGAATCCAAGTTTTCAATTATCAACCCTCAGTTTTAAAAATTGAACATCTTATACATTTTTAACAACAAAATAATTTGAAAATGTTCGAGATTTTAATGAATTTTATCAAAATTTTAAATTTTAATACTTATAAAAAAATTGTGCCTATGGATCTTTATAGGACTATAACACTAAAAAAATAAATCTATCACAAAATGTAGGATCAAGTGAAATAAAGACAGAGATACCATTAAAATATATCTATACCTAACTATTATTTAGCCCACTATACGGTCATTTGAAAAATATGCCTATTATAACAATTCATGTATTAAATTTCTAAAATGTATGAACTCTGTATTAAATTTCCACAATTCGATCAAAAAAAAAAAATTTGTAAAAAGATAACGGTTCATAAAATATTATTTGACTATTCAGTTAACTTTTTTTTTTTGTCAAATGTAGAAAAACTTAAAGGGAATCTTGTATTAAATACATTGGATATACCTATACATAGGAACATTTCTATGAATTTCTAACTCAAAATAATTTACAAATGTTCGTGACATTGATGAATTTTGTGAACATTTTAACTTCAGACGCTCATAAAAACTTATTGTGGACTTACGCTTGAATTTTTTTTTTAATTTACACTAACAACAACGTATAATATTTATTTTTCAAGTTTTTTGACCAAGCGAAAAATTTGTTTACCGACAATAATTCAAAAAGCCTAATAAAAATCGAAATTTTCTTATTTCTATAAATTGCTAAAAAAGAGTCAAAATATTTTTTTAATCACGTGGTGTAGAAAGTAGTAATATTAGATATAGAAACCATTAGATGACTTTTTAATTTATCTACGGTTACTTTTTTTTTTAGTTACGGCACCAATTTTTTGTATAAAATCGTAGTTTATAAAAACTGGTTAGGCGTAAAAATCTCAGCTTTTTCTTAACTTTATTTTGTTTTTCCTGACGTTTTTGAAAACTATTGGGTATTTTTTACTTTTGATCCATTCAGATAAGATTCTGAAGTAGAAAATCGAAGCATTTCTACTGCCACAAACGGTAATGACAGACACGCAAAAAAAAACATCATTGTGAAATCATTACATTCATTGCTACACTCAGAACCTAAGATAGGATTTACCTAAATATCCCAATTAGTACAATTCATTTTTTCCAAAAAACTTTAAATGCTTATAAAAAAAAACTTTAATTAACGATTTTTAATATTTTTCATCTGCTTTGGAAACAATAAAGTAGGAGCTTTGTATTAAATTTTTAAGTATTTTTTCTCAACAAATAAACTTTTATTGATATTCATAAAAAAAAAACTAATAAAATTGGAAACTGAAAATGTCCTTAAACAGTTCAAAATAAATCAAAATATTTTGAAAATGTTATGGTGTATAGAGAATGCAAATTTAAACAACCAGTGAAAATTGCATGTATCTGCGGTCATTTGTTTTAAAGCTACACCAAATCCATATTCAATTTTGTGAAAAATCGATTTTGAGAAAAAATCCTTAATTTTTTTTGTTTTTCTTAGTACTTTTGAAAATTGCTGAGAATTTTAAATTTTGACCTCCAAAATGCACCAAGATACCAAGATCACTTTTTAATCGAACAAGAAACTGAAGTGGAAAATCAAAGCATTATTTCGACTACTTATCGTGTACACAGACACAAAAAAAACACATCATCATTGTAAAATCAATACATCATCGTTTCATTCAGTATCTAAAATCAACAAAAGAATAAGGTATAGCTCATTAAAACATAAAACCATTATTATTATACCTATCATTATACAAAAACTAATTCATGGTTTAAAGTACCTATATAAATAAATAAAAATAATATTATAAACTAGATAGATATACAAAGTTTACAATAATATAGTGAAGTACCTATTATTTAGCACAACAATAACAAAATTGGATTACAATAATTATTTGAAACTTAAACGAAAAAAAATTTAAACTTTAAATCAATCACATAAATCACAAGTACTCACAACATAAATTTTAACTGTAAAAGATGGTATTATCACTAAATTCTAAAACATTCATTATTTTATTTTTAATACATTTAATTGGTTTGTTTTTAAGCAATTCAATGTATTGTATAGTAGTCACTAGGTAACTAATGATTGAATACACTGTTATTTTCTTGACTAGGAAAATACTTTCTATATTTTTCAGATTTAACAATAAAACACAACTTATTTAATAGTTAAAAATGTAATGAAGAAAATCCAAATTTAACTCATAAAATCACTATACTTTTTTAATTTTTTTTATATTTTAAACGTAAGTTTAATTACTTGTCTATGATAACTAAAATATTAGGTATCTACGTACAATTATAATTGATGATAAGTGATTATAACATTAAAACTGATCTTTTATAACCTGCAGTGCTTTAAATTTAATATTTTGTATGTTTTGTTGTACAAATTGGTTGTTTTTTATTTATTTAAAATACTTACACAAAATATATTCGTGTCAGATTTGGCTGAAAATAAATATAAAATTGTTACAAGGTGCTGCACTCTAGGATTTAAATTATAAAAATTATTAGTAAATCAAATAATATGCGTGAGGAATATTATAAGGAATAACTTTACTAATAAGCAAGAATTATTTATGGAAGTAAGAATGATATATTAATTATTATCAGGGGTTGACTTTAAACAATGATAATTACATGATTATTACAATAATTGAATAATATCTATCATTGATATTTTCAAGGCTGGACATTAACGAGTTAAAAATTAAAATGTTAAGTTAATTAACTCTATACTTTATTTTTCAAGATTAACATGTTAATTTTAAATTAATTTTATTTCAAAAGTATGTAAATTAAGTTGATATTCGTCCGGCAGAATAATGCATATTTTTGAATAAGGTTTTTACTTGAATGTATCATTTGAAATTTCCCCAGTAATTTTCTTGACCGTATAGAAAAACTAGTTATTAAACCATATTATGTGTCTGGAATATTTTGTTTTTGGAAATTAGCAAATTACAACTTTACAATAAGTTAAGTTCCTTTTTTTTAGATTCTGAGAGGAACGAGAAAGCTAGTAGTTTTACAATGGTGTTTATTTTTTATTTTAGATTCTGAGTGGAACGATGAATATATTGATTTTACAATGATGTGTGTTTTTTTTTAAATTTTTTTAAATTTTTTTTTTGTGTGTCTGTGTAGTCGAAAAAATGCTTCGATTTTCAACTTCAGTATCTTGTTCGATTGTAAAGTGAATATCGTTGGTGCATTGGGCAGGTCAAAATTTTAAATTCCAAATAATTTTCAAAAGCACCAATAAAAACAAAAGAAAAATTAAGGAAAACGGGTATTTTTACTCAAAATTGATTTTTCACAAAATTTAATTTGGTTTTTGGTGTAACTTACAAATGACAACTTTCACTGTTTGCTTATATTTGCATTTTCTACACAAGATAACATTTTCAAAATAATTTAATTTGAACTGTTTAGGGACATTTTCAGTTTTATTAGTTTTTTTATATGAATATCAATTAAAATTTTTTTTTTGAGTAAAAATACTTGACAATTTAATACAAAGCTCCTTCTATATTATTTCCATTGCAGATGAAAAATATTAAAAATCTTTGATCAAAGTATTTTTTATAAGCATTTAAAGTTCAAAAATTGACAAAATATGGAAAAATTAAGAAAATTAGCAAATTATTTTGAATTATGAATTCGTAAAATTTTTTTTTTTTTAATTGAATACAAGATTCCTTATAAGATTATCTACCTTTATCCAAAAAAAAATGTCTAAGAAAGTCAAATTAAATTTTTATGAGAGTTTAAAATTCAAATTTTTACAACATTAGATATTCACTGGATTTCTCATGTAGTGATTTCCTTATTTTATTGTTATTCAAAAACGAATAACTGTAGATACATGAAAATTTTATTAAATGTTTATATTAGTATTTCCTATACACCATACGTTTTTTAAAATATTTTGACTCTTTTTGAGCTGTTTACGGATATATACAGTTTTAAATTTTTTTAGTTTTTTTTTCCATAAATATCAATAAAGTAGTGTCTGTTGAGCCAAAAAGTGTAAAAATTTAATACAAGTCTTCTGATATATTGTTACCATATCAGTAGAAAAATATTAAAAATACATAGGCACAATTTATTTTTATAAGCATTTAAAGATCGAATTTTGACAAAATTTATCAAATTTAAAATTAAATAATTATTTTCCAAGTTAAGGTACTTTTTTTTCAAAGTTAACTTTTAACTTATACTATGACCTAAAACACGAGTAATTTTTAACTTAATTTAACTCTATTATTTTAATATAACTTAACTTAATGAGTTACAAAAATCGTTAACTTGCACACCCTAAGATAATTGATAACTTATCACATTTATATACGATTTTTGCTCAAAAATAATAATACTGTTTTCCATATTTTAAACTCAATCAAATAATGGTAAGGTTAGAGTCAAAAAATAAATTTCAAATATTTGATCAGATATAAACTAAATATTTATTTATGGGAAACTGTAAATTCACAATGCAAAAACATTTCAAATAAACGAGTAGGTGCCTAACCTATGACAAATTATGTACCTACAATAGCAGGTATATTAACCCAGATAGAACGTTGCTTACATTGGCGTAGCCGTTTTCGGCCAAAACATACTGTTCTTTTACAATTATAACAACTGAACTTAACAGTTTTAATATTTAATTAAATATGATTGTATCCAAAAATGTGATTTTTTGATAAACATTATTACCTATATAACTGAGTGAAAAAATAATAAATAAAACAATTGGCAATAAAATAGTATAATGTAATAGTAAATCTTAATATTTTGACATATTCATGAATTCATATTTTACTGTCATAATTATAATTATATCGTATATACCTTCTTATTACCTATATTATGTATTATATGACTATATAATAATTTTTGTTTGATTAATGTATTATGTGATTAATTTTGCCAATTGTAATATTTTTATTTTTTTCATTTTTTTTTTAAAGTTGTAGCTAATAATGTTTAAAAAAAATCACAATGTTAGATACAAATATACAATCATATTTAATTAAATATAAAAATTGTTAAGTACAGTTGTAATTTTAAATTTATAGGTGCTGGCCGAAAAGTGACACTGACCGAAAAGGGAACAGTAAGTTTTGGCCGAAAGGGGAAGGCTACATCTTGGAAAAGGGGGGTGGGCCCCCTTACATTTGTGTCCCTTAATTTCTTTATCCCAAAAATGTATGGATTTTGTCGATGAATCCTAATAATTTTCAAGGTGAAAAACAGTGTAATCCCAATGAAAAACCAATTTCCTCAACTTATTGATTTTTGTGTTTAGGAGCACTGTCTGGGTATACGTACGGACCCTGTGTACCAGGGTCGCAGCTGCTAGTCGCTACCGTTCTCCGATTTCGGCGGCGGCGTCGGTGCCAGCATTTGTGACGGCGGCGGTTGTAGCTACTCGTTCAGTGGTCAATACGATTACAGCATACACCCCTGGTATACGAGTTCTGATCAATCACCGTCATGAATTCTACAACGTCCCTGTGAAGTTCCAACAACGTCGAACGTCTGAGTAAACAAATCGTAAAATCGTAGTAAACACAGTATAACAAATCGTCACTCATCGGCTTCAGTAATAAATTATATAAATAAGGCTCATTCAAATTATATTATTAGATACAATCAATAATAAATAATTAACTTTGCATATTATACTAAAAAAATTGTGGAAGTCAGCGTGATTACATTTTCCCCGTACCTATACTAAATATACTATACCTATGCTGACCTAACCTACCTATACTTTTTAAGATATTTATTTTTACTAAAAATGCGCTTCTATTTTTTAATATTATATAGGTAGTATAGATTATTTACTATTCTTAGTAATTTATATATAACCTATTTATGTAGATCCTTGTTTTAAATTGTAGTCCTTAGATATAAAAGTTGAACATAATATTATACATTTTTAACTACAAAATAATTATTAAATTTTGTCAAAATTCGAAGGAGCCTTGAATTAAATTTTCACGAATTTTTACCCAACAAATACAATTTTATTGATAATATTATAGAAAAAAACTATAAAAAAACTATGAAATATTTTTGAGATTTTTTGATTACAGAATAACCGAGGTAAACCAGAGGTTTTATATAACCTTTCTTGGAACCATGTTGTAAGTTTTCAATCCTTAACTACAAAATCGTTTTAAATTTGATAAATTTCAAAAATCAAACTTTGAATGCTTATAAAAAAAAATTGTGTCTATGTATTTTAAATATTTTTCATATGCTATTGTAACAATATATCAGGAGGATTGTATTAAATTTTGAAGTTATTTGACCCAACAAATACAATTTAATTGATATATATATAGGACAAAATCTAAAAAAAATTAAATTTGAAATTTTCCTTAAACATCTTAAAACAAGACAAAATATTTTTAAATTTTATCAAGTTTAGGAATTGATAAAATAAATATATGTATAAATCTCAAGTGTCAACGATTATTCGTTTTTGAATTACAAAAACTAAGAAAATCGTTAGGTACATGAAAATTCGAATACCCAATGTTGTAAAAATTTGAACTACAAACGCTTTTAAAAATTTAATTTGATATTTTTATGGATATCTTTTTTTTTTGATAATGGTTGATAACTTTATAAGGAATCTAGTTTTATTTTTATTTATAAATATCCTGTATATAAAATATCTACCAGAAGGAGTGCTTCGATTTCAACATATAGGGTAATCTTTTATAAAATTGGATCGAGATGGTACTTTAGAAAGGTCATTTTTCGATTCTCAATAGTTATTTAATGCCAAAAGAAAAACCACCCATAAATTACAAAAAAACGCTAAAAATTAGAATTAAGTTTCTAACGCTTTGTTTATCACTATAGAAACGAATATAAAATAATAAAACCTATTATAATATAAATTCAACTTACAGGATATAATAATATCCCAGACTGACAAACCGTCTCCGCTCAGAATCGTTTTTCTTATACGATGATATTGATATTATTGTATTATTGAATTCAAGCTTAATAAAATTATTCATACATTGACCCATTATAACCTACTGTACGGCAGAGCGACATCCACTTACCCACTTTTTTTTTTATTTACTTTTTTTTGTGTCTGAGTCACGATAAGTAGTTGAAATGTAGCTTCGATCTTCAACTTCAGTATCTGATTTGATGGGAAAGTGAATATTGTTCGTGCATTGAGGAGGTCAAAATTTAAAATTCCCAAAAGTTTTCAAAAGCGCTGTGAAAAACAAAAGAAAAAGTAATTAAAAACGGGAATTTTTACGCAAAATCTGTTTTTGAGAAAATCGATTTTGATTTTTGGTTTAACTCTAAAACAAATTACCGTAGGTACATGAAATTTTGACTAAATTTTTATATTAGAATTGTCTATACACCATAACATTTTCCAAATATTTTGACTTATTTTGAGCTATTTACGGACATTTTCTGTTTCCAATTTTATTAGTCTTTTTCTATGAATGTCAATAAAACTTTATATGTTGGTTAAAAAAGCTTGAAAATGTAATAGAAGACCCCTAGCATATTGTTTCAAAAGCAGATGAAAAAAATTAAAAATCACGATTTTCTTTTATAAGCATTTAAAGTTCAAATAATGACAAAAATTTGAAAATTATTTTGTGCTAGAAATTCATGAAGAATTTTCTTTTCAAATCTAAGATTTTAAAACAAAATACAAGATTCCTCATAAGTTTGTCTACCTTTATCAAAAAAAAAAAAAAAAAATGTCTACAAGAAAGTCAAATAAAATTTCAAAATTTTCTCAAACTTTGGACTAGTCACAATGGTTCTAAAAATATTATTATTATAATTACGTAATATCTACTTATAAGTACCATCTGAGAATTAAAAATTGCAAATAGTTATAAAACATTTTGTTTACGATAATGCAAAATCTAATCCAATACAAACTTAACAGCGAAAAAAGAGCACTGCACCTTATAAATGACACGTTAACAGGGGCCTGAACCCGTGAATGTTCTCTAAAAAAAATAAGTAAAAATTACATCATCATATATTATTATTTTTATATTATACTGTTTATTTACTTTTAAGTCAACGTCAATTTACCTTAGAATCGGTACGTAGAACGTTGTGGACAATTCATAAACTGTGCCACTGTAGTATAAAGTATAAACAGGTAATAACTTAAAAGTTAAAATTAATCTAAATATTTTAAAAATGTCATTGCAAATACCAAAATATAATTAAATGTACCAAATAAAACGTAAAATTAAACCTGAAAGCTCTAAGTCTCCACAAATAAAATTTTTGAACAACAACAAAAAACCGTTTATCTTTATTTAAACTTATTTGTCCATAAAAAAAAATGGTGTTTCAATATTTTGAAGATGTTTGGGTTTCAGTACAGACTGAATTATGAGAAACCTTACATTAAATTATCAAATATTATCGCTATAACATTTTTTAGACTGTTAATGCGTTTCCAAATTTTGATATGGTTTTTTGTTATATAATTATCCATGTTGAAATATTATCTCAGTCGTAGACTCATAGATCTATATTCTATATATATAGTCTATATCTATAGTATATCTGTAGTTTTATATCGAGGTAGCAGAACGACCGTTGGGATTTGTATTTGCTATTAGCGTTTTATACTTTTATTAGGTATTTAATTAAAGTAAAATTTACATACCTATTTTAACATAATAAAATATTATACTATAATACTTATACTATAACCGGCGTTGAAAAAATGTAAAAAATTAATAGTTACAATAAAAAGTGACACAAAATTTAAAACATTTTAATTTGGTATATGGTTTTAAACTTTCTCAGAAAAAACCTGTAAACTTTACTGAATGTCTGAATTACTGTAACAGTAAATTACTATAACTGCTAATAACGAATTAATGTTAAAGATAAATTGTTTTGCATTGGCCTATGAGTATATGTTTCTGTGGGTATTTTCATTCATAAAAAAAACTTATGTAAATAAAAATATATTTATAAATATACTTTTTGTCTTATAATTTTAGAATGCGAAAGGAGCGTTGACTGTATTCATTGTCCTATGATAATTAATGCAATCAATGATAATATTTTTATTAGTAGTATTTTAATTAAAAGTTTTTTGTGTGCCAAAAAAATGTAATACAATAGGTTCCTCAAAAGTGTCTATGAGTGTAATTTAACAACGTAAATTCACAATAATTATTTGTGGGCTTCTGAAGTTACACGTCTGTTTAATGAAAATAAGCAATAACCTCATTCATTTTTTAATCCCATTAAATAATTATGTATTTTGATCTGCGATGTTCTTTACTCCTTCCTTCTCACTGTTGTACTAATAGCGATTTTCACTGGATTTGGTTTCGAAACCTATGCTGGCAGTTGTCGGTCGACCGAACGGATAATACACAGTTAATACGAACATGCCGGCAAAACGCGTCGCAATTGCATGGAATCCTGGTTGTTTCGCGGACAAAATGATCAGGTATACCAGACAGTAGGCGCCGATTTTCTGCTCCTTGTCTACAAATAACGGTAGCCAACAGACAACTAGCCGGCTAGGTAATTAGTGACTACTAGTATTGACGACTGTACCTCAGTATAAACAGTAATATTATTAATCATTATACTGTTATTGTACCATCAACTATACCTACTAATAATATGGTCTATTTAAATAAATTAGTTTATTGTTAATAATTTTTATTTGTCATAGTTTAAAATATAACCATCATAATCTTTAAATCTTCGCCGTTAATGTTAATGTATTGAATAATTATGTATATAATTATGTAATAATAATGTTTCGTGGTTTTTTAATATCTCCAAAATGTGAATACCCGCACCGGCTACCTATACAAGTATAAACATGGGAACAGTAGGTATAGGTTTACTCTTACGTTTACATAGGCTACCTATCCTGTCGGACATTTGTTTATGTTGATTCCGCCGGCTATTAATCCCACCGGCAAATTTATATAATTCCGCTGAATAAAAATTTAATTTGGTTTCCTTGAAGATTTTTTTTTTTTTTTGATAAAGGTAGACTTATGAAGAATCTTGTATTACATTTTAAAATCTTAGATTAAAAAAGAAAATTTTTTATGAATTTTCTAACTCAATAATATTTGCACATTTTCGTAATTTTTACATATTTTGACAATATTTGAACTTAAATGCTTATAAAAAAAAAATTGTGACTATGGATTTTTAATATTTTTCATATTATGTCTTTGAAACTATATATTAGGAGCCTTCTATTAAATTTTCTAGCTTTTTTTAATCAACAAATAACATTTTATTGATATTTATAAAATAAAAAACAAAAAAAAAATGTTTAACTGATAATGACCGCAAACAGCTCAAAATAAGCTTCAAAATATTTTGGAAATTATATGGTGTATAGAAAGTGCTAAAATATAAACATTCAGTCAAAAATTCATGTATCTAGTAGGTATCTACGGTAATTTGTTTTAGAGTTGGATACAACAAAAAAACCAAAATCATGATCACAGATACTGTTGAAGAAAATCTAAGCATTTTTACATAAAAATTGATGACAGACACAAAAAAAAATAAAATAAAAAAAAACACACGCATCATTATAAAATCAATAGGTACATTCATCGCTCCGATCAGAATCTAAAAGACTAATAAAATTGGAAACTAAAAATGTTCCTAAACAGTTCATAACAAATTAAAATATTTTGAAAATTTTATCGTGCATAGAAAATGCAAATATAAACAAAAAGTGAAAAATTCATGTATAATATATACATTATATATATATATATATATTTATCAAGCATAATTTTCGCTTGAAGCCGATTTGGTCAGCAATTTATTGCGCATGAGTTAGAAATGAAAAATATAGTGAGTTACATGTTGTGGTAATATTTTGCGCAAAAAGTATTGATACACCTTGGTTTTGCGCATGTGCAGTGGTTTTTCGCATTCAAAGAAGTGACATCGGACCAAATTGGCTTCAAGATATTAAATCATAGCTCTATCACTGTATTATCCACGGGCTAAGATATTATAATGAACTGGAAACGAAATGGTTGGCGGGGGTCGGGGGACAGCCGCGAAAAGGTGCCACTTATAACAATACAGTTCTTGAAGTTTTCAGCTCTACCGGTGGTTTTATTAATTTGTATCTTAGTCCATGTTTTATACAGAGGACGCTGTAAGCTCTAGGAACATATTGCGACACAACGCCATTGGCCTCTTGTACATACATTCGTGGCCGAGATAAGCTGCTCGTTTCCAGTCCATTATGTCTTAGTCCGTTGTATTATCTAAAGTATGTGGTCACAGGGTTGCCAGACAACCGGGAATTCTCGTACATGTACTAGAACTTGGACCATTTGTACGAGGTACGAGGAACACCTATCCTCGTACACCCCCTATACGAGAATTCCGACCAGATTTAAATATATCTATTTTTTATTTAAAAGTTGGAAAATTAAATTAAATTTCAATATGGAAGATAGTATTATCCATTATAAACATTTTTATCATGGTATTTAAAACGAAATAGATAGGTAACCACAACTTACCAGGGTTCAGGCCTCAGGGTTTTTTTTTAGTGATACGATAGTTTCAATGAAAATCATAGATAATAAAGATATGGATAGGCCATTGAAGCTTATCATGCATTCATGTATTACTATCAATTTTGAGGTTATATGGGGTAAAATGGTAAATATTATAATCATAGATAATTATTATCTTTGATTATAATGGCAATTATTATTTGAAGTTTGAACATAACCTCAAATAGTACCCCATGCAAGAGAGAGAACATTCTTAAAGATATTTTCTCTCTCCCACAAAAAAGAACGCAACCTCATACAGTGTTAATATAGCAATGGCCTATCCATATCTTTATTATCCATGATAAAAATTCGAGAATTTGATAACCACAGTACGAGAATAACAGTTTGCAACCCTGAGTAAACCGTTTACTCATCGACATACGCCGCAACCGACTCGTCGACCTCGCAGAACAATCGTTATTCGTTAGTCAGGGCGACGCCCACCCGAGGCGCACCAAGTACCACGATCTGCACCGTCGCATGACCGTCGAAATGGAACACACTCCTGCTCGAGGTTACGCGTGAGTCACTTATACCGGAAAAATTTTTGCGCGACGTAGTACACGAGCTTCATACTACCGGCCCAGCGCTTTTCGCCCGTCCACGCCGACTTCCGTCCGACCGTCTACGAATCGCACGCAGAGTTCGATTTTATGCGACCGAAAGGTATCTGCAGGCCGTCATCGAGTGCATGGGCCAGCCCGCTGTTACTGGTCCCGAAAAAAGACGGTACGTTCTGACCATGCGGCGACTACCGCCGGCTCAACGCTGTCACGGTGGCCGACCGGTACCCATTGCCGCACCTACACGATTTCACGGCAAATCTCGCGGGAAAAACTATTTTCACGAAGCTCGGCTTGGTACGTGCTTACCACCAAGTTCCGATCGCGCCGAACGACGTACACAAGACCGCGGTCACGACACCGTTCGGCCTGTTCGGTGAGTTCCCCGTCATGTGTTTTGGACTACGCAACGCCGCACAAACTTTTCAACGAGTGATAAACGGCATACTACGCGGACTGGACTAAACACGTCCGAACCGTCCTCGAGCTGTTTAAAAAATACGGCATCGCGATCAGTCCGGCGAAGTGCGTTTTCGCCACCGACTCAATATCGTTTCTCGGACACGTTGTCGGCCGAAATGCATGCCGCCCGAACGCCGAACGCGTGACTGCTATACACGAGTGGGCACTTCCGAACACAAAGAAGGAACTGCAGCGGTTTTTGGGATCGATAAATTTCTATCACCGATTCATCCCGAACGCCACCAAAATTCAAGCGCCTCTGTACAACATTACATCGCAGATCAAAAATCGAGGCGGCCCCTCTACAATGGACAGACGACGCCCGAGCCACATATTACACTTGTCGTCAAGCCCTCACCGACACTGCGAACCTGGCACATCTCGACCAGACCGCCCCACTACGTCTCAACACCGACGCAAGTAGGCGCCGTCCTCGAACAGTGCGTGAACGGACAGTGCACTGTCAGCCCCTCGGTTTGTTTTCCAAAAATATTGTCACCACCCGAACAAAGATACAGCACGTACGACCGAGAACTACTGCTCGCCGCGTTTTCGGCCACACGTCACTTCGTACACATGATCGAAGGACGCAAGACGCCACTCTACACAGATCACAAGCCGCTCACGTACATGTTTACCCTCAAGGCGGAGAAAACCGTCGACCGTCAAGTGCGTCAAATTTCGTACCCATCGCAATATTTACACGACGCCGTTCACACAGATATATATAATATTATTATGTATATCTGTGGCCGTACACATTCAGGGCGCCGATAACATCGTGCCCGACGCGCCATCACGTATCGAAATCGCCGAAACAGCCGGTCTACCGACAACACAACAGTGGGCCGCCGACCAGGCTTGCCAACCCACAGCTGCAACACGCAGGCACTGCGACGAGTTCGCTTCGCCTTCAACGACGTGCATCACTTGACGGCGTTACCAACGCGGATTACACGACCGGCAACGCGCGCATGTTCGTGCCGTCCGTGCGCCGGCGTCGAGTGTTAACGAGTAACGCGGTTTAGCACACGGCGGACACCGCGCCACGCTTCGTCTATTCAATTCGCGATTTTGTTGGCCGGACATGCAGAAAGATATCGCACGATGGACTCGATGTTGCGAACCATGTCAGCGTGCCAAGGACAGAAACACACAGTGTCCCCATGCGCGCCACCCGAACGATGTTTTGGACATAAACACGTCAACCTCGTCGGACCACTACCGCCGTCCGATGGATTAAGATATCTGCTCACCGTCGTCGACAGGTTCACTCGCTGGCCGGAGGCCTGGCCACTCGAGAGCATGTCAGCACACGCCGTCGCGCAGGCGTTAACCACGAACTGGATCGCGCGGTTTGGCGTCCCTGACACTATCACCACCGACCAGGGAAGGCAGTTCGAATCCGAGAAAATTTCGTTTACTTTGGCCGACATGCGGGATCCAGCACTCGAGGACTTCCGCTTACCACCCCCAGGCAAATATCTCATACAATATAGGCTCTCTAGAGTGTGGTGTGTGGCTGTACTTTATATTATTGTGTTTTTTCCACGGCTGGAGACAACTATTAATAAACATAATATATTTAATAACCAATAACGTTTATGTTTCCATCGTAAGTCTTTTTATTTTATTTTATCCCTTTTTAAACCAGCCTATAAAGCGCCTAAAACTGTTGTAATTGCACTGTTCACTGTTCGCTTTACGAGTGATCATTATCATGTATATTTTGAACGTTTTCCTAAACACTCCCGCGAGATTGATATTTGAATAATTAAAAAAAGAATAATACAACAACCAAATGCTGTTATTAAATAGTTGTTGTAAATATATTTATATTATATTCATTCCATTGTACCTAATTATAACAAGTTATATTTTACTTTGCAGTTGATTTATAACTACAGTCTGGTCGAGAGTTAATGTGGAACATTATCTGCTGTCTTTTTTTGAAAAATCAATTGTTAATAATATTTTAAACTATGAATTCATCATCATTGGTAAGTAATATATTAATAATTTAACTATATATTATATGAGATGTTTATGGGACATGTGTACAAACTATGACTTAACTTTATCAGCAAAATTCCGTTTTTCAATTTGATATTTAAAAGGGCTCCTGCACTATGCTTTTAAAACAAAAAAATTGTTTTCATATCATTTGGTTAATTTTAAATATATATACATAAAATGTATTAATCAAATAATAATTATAACACTTGTTTGATGTATTTTGTCCAAAACATTAAGACTCTGAAGCATCGATATTAGTTATTACAGAGATCTTATCAGAAATTTATTCTTTAAAGTAAATAATTTACAATTTATTATTATTAATATTACCATGTATAGGTATAGATCTCAATTGTTATATGTCTGTTTACCTATAATTATTTATTGATTTTAAAATTAATTGTATTTTTTTTTTTTTAAGGATTTAAAAATATATCCAATGAATTTGGCAAATTAGGGTTCACCAAAGTGAAGGATTTGGCATGAGTGACAATTGGAAAAGCCAGCCAAGTTAAATTATAAGGAGATACCCTAACGCAGCTTTATGGAGCTATGAAGGTATAAACTAATAACATTCAACATTTTTAGATTATATTTATCTAATTATATATATATTTTTTTTTTTAGATATATTGTGAACACCTAGGTAAGTTATAATTTTTATCAGTACTATCTATTGTTATGTTATACTTAGATGAGCATTCGTAAACTATGAAAAAACGACCATTTTTTTTTTAAACTGCTCCAGGGTATCCAGGCTCCATAGTATCCGGGCTTAATAAAATATAATGTACAATTTCACTCTGTATGTTCTACAAATGTATGTTGTATAAATTAATTCAATACTCTCTTTGTTTTATATAACAATTTATTTTATAACAAACTCAAGAGCTTCCTGCTATTATGAAATATAGGCATCGACTCATATTAGTATAACCTTTTTTTTATAAATATTACATCTTACACACATAAGAAATGGCATATTTTTGTTAACTAGTCTCATTAGTGTGTCGTTAGTTTTGATATTAGAGAAAATTGATTCCATTATCTAACCTTAAGATAAGAACTTCATCCGTGCTCAAGTGTTGACGATTCTTTTGATAATTTAATTTTCAAAGAAGTTATGTTTGAGATATATCACAAATTAAAAATGCTCATAATATCTCCCTTGAAAATAAAAATATTGTTTGAAATCTGATGATTTAGCATAGATTGTGTTCCCATCTATAAGTTTGATAAATATCAATACTAACAATACAACTCTTTATAGACAAATCTTCAATTTTTTTTAATATCAATAAATAAATGTTTTATCTGTGAAAGGCATGATAATGTAAGACAATCTTCATCGTAGGATGTTATATTAGATAATTGAGAACAATTATTGATAGATATTAGAATAGCATTTAAAGTTTGAATTACAACTTATTCGGTCAACAGACTTTATTCTACGTAGACAGAACCTGCATAAGGATATATATTTGGTATTATTTCACTTACTTTTATCATTGGTCCATAATGAAATAAAAAATATTTTAGTTAAGCTATTCATTTACCTTTTAATTTTTTGTGCACTATATGCAATTAAATAAACTAAAATTCAATAATTTTATACAAATGTATTATTTTTCTGTAAAATTATACATTAAATATTCATTAAGCCCACACATCCACAGTCCACACACACATGCCTACACCAAAACCATTAAAAACATATTTTTGAAACACAACTTCAGTCTTCAGCCATTCAAAATATTATTTATTTAATGTATAAAAATGTTAAATGAAAATTAAATTAAATTAAATGCAATGAAACTGCTCCTTTCTAACATTATTTTTGGTATTTTCTTACGGTGGCTATGAGTTCTGAAAAAAACCTTGCCGCTTCTTATGTTCTATCTCATTTTGCCATAGAATAATACTCCATTTGAATCCAATTATGTTTATTATAATGAAGTTTATTCAAACAACAACTTAAAAAATACAAAAAAGAATGATATAAAATACCGTAGGATGCACATTGCAGCACTCCCCAAAAGCAAAGCTTTTGCTGTGGGAGCGAGTTCCCATCACCTTTAAAATACAATAAAATTGAAAAACAACTTTCAATAAGTTCAATTTTACATAATAATCTTTTAAAAATATATAAGCCAAAGATAAATTTAAATTACTTTAAATTATCAAACTGATTAATATTAATATTTTATAAGAAACATAAATCAAGACGCTTTTTTGTCTAAAAACTTTTTGACACTTCAGTAAACATATTATATTAACATTTTGCATATATAATAATAATATTGTTTATTGCTGAATAAATTCCAATTACATTTTAAATATACGAGAAAGTTGAATGAGTATTTAGGGGAAAAGGAGAGAGAAAGAGTGAGAAAGAAGGAAAAAAATAAATATATATATAAATCAAGTTGTGTGTGTGTACTGTACATAATAAAATATAATATTGTTTAAGGGGGACGGAGTGGCCGAGCGGTCTAAGGCATCGGTTGCGACGCTGCCAGCGACGGTTCGATCCCGTGGTCACGGGCGGCATTTTTCTTTGGGCAAGTCACGGTGTCCGGAGAACAAATGCCGCCATCCCCCACCCGGTCATGGCAGCTACCTACGGGTGCCCAAAACGAAAATTCTGCCATAACCCACACACGTGTTAACAACCTACAGTTCCCCCCCCCCTACAGTACCACAGGCTAATGACATTT
>WHPZ01589131.1:6915-26463 GCA_016617965.1 Macrosiphum rosae | reverse complement strand
TCTGAAAAATATTAAAAATAATACATATTTTTTTTATAAGCATTTAAAGTTCGAATTTTGACGAAATGTATCAAACCTAAAATGTTATAATTATTTTTTAGTTAAACAATTATAAAATCTTCGACTTTTATTTCTAAGGATCGAAAATTAAAAAAACAAGATTCCACATAAATACCTAGGTTATAATATATAAATTACGTTACTCACAATAATATCGTCAAATATACTTAGTAATAGCATACGCTGACTCTCTCGGTCAGAACCGTTTGTCTCATACAATGGTCTTATATCTTTATATTCAAATTTTAAACCACCCATTAGAGTGACCCACTCGTAACCTACTGTACAGCAGAGCGATACCCACTAGCTCACCTTTTTAAAATATGTTTTGAGATTGTGACTTATATAATACTTAATGACTTTGTGATATTATGTAGTTACGTTTGTATATATTTTATACATAATAATATGTATAAAAAATCTAATATATTTGATTTATTCGGGTTTCATACGCAATAAAAATTCATATTTTTAAAATGTCCTCCCACAAAAAACTGTTTTTTTTTTTTTTTTTTAAATTGTTCACATATAAACTGTATAACTCTAATATTACTTTGTTCTACAACTGACAGACAACCTTACACCGTGCGTGGCAGTGTAATATTATCGATATAGGTCAAACGGGTTAAAGCAAGTGCGAACAACGAGTGAATTAAAACAACAATAAAAACACAGTAGATATCGTCTTTAACGAGACATCGTTTTTAATGACATATACACATATAAGTAGTAACGACTTGACTTCAAACGTCTCGGAGTAATCGACTTACATTAATAGGGTATTTAAATGGTCATTACTTTTACTATAATAGTTACGTACAGAGCAATTTGTAAAAATTCCAATAGTAAAAATTAGTATCGGTAATCATCAGAACAAAAATGTATTGAATTTTTTTTTCCACACTTTTTTTACCTTTTTGAAATGTGTATATACACTTCTATTATATACATATCTTCATGACGTATAATTTAGGAAATATGTTGTGTAATAAAACTTTTTTTATGATTTTCGATTTTCGTCGTCTTCTTTTATAATGACGTTACCTTCTATAATGACCTATTTTAAACGGTCCCTTAATGGTCGTTTTATGCGATGTCCACTGTAGAAGTTGATTCGATAATGTTCGCCTGACAATAAAAAATCGAAACGTTTTATACTGTAATTAGTGCAGACAGAGAACATAATATAGCCCTAAAAAATAACGAAATATGCAAACTTTTAAGAGCTTGCAAATTCCAAATGTGCACAAAAATGGTTTTTCCCAGCTATTTTATTCATAAATTATAACAAAAAATATCTAAATTAAGAACCACGTATAATAAGAGATGGAAAATACTTAAAAACTACCATACAATATTACACTAGTTCACTCAAATTCTGAATCGCGACACAGCAGCATCAGTGGGTGGAAGATTTCAAAAAACCAAAATAATATGGCGTACTATTAATTTATAAACGTTATTTAAAAGAAAACGTGCAAAAGTATCTCCTCCCACCAAATAAAAAAATTATAAATATGTTTCCAAGGTTAAACCTACATAATATGTTTCGTAAACCAAAATTAAATCCAAATGTGCAACACGAAAGTATAGGTTTTGATTTTTTGTACATTTATATTTTTCACATTATATATATTGTATTTATCTGGTTTTTGCATCCAAATATATGTAATTTTTTCCTACACAATAATTCATGAAAAAGTGCATTTTCGAAAAAAGTGGATTTACCTGGTTGTTGTTCCGAGGCCTTCAATTTATTCTCAGATGATTTCCGGATTTTTCGACGGTTTAATATTTCACGGGTGTCTTTAAGGGGGACACGTGAAAACGCAAAATGTTATCAATATTGTTTAGTCCTTAAATCAAAATATTAAAATTTTATCATGTGGTAATGATATTATTTTCAGTATATATTTTATGCTTTTAATAGCACACTCCACTCGCTATATGGTAGATATGTATAGGTTTGTGCTATTTCGATGAGCCCAAAGGTTGTCACAACAATATAATATAGCAATATTGTTATGCGATACGACCGCTAGAAAATAAGTCTCGACTCTCGTCGGCGACATAGTTGTAAATGAATTGCCTATCTGGGGCGCCGTGTAAACGCATTATTCCGATGTCCCTCTGTCCGTATCATAATAGTATTATGACAAAAATAATAAAAATTATTAGGGCTGAGAGGACTTATAGTCTTTCTTTTCATTTAATATCCCTAGAGAAGTTGCAGGAAAAACGTCGTTTGTGGATAAATATAATATTATTTCATAACACGAGGCGGTTATATTTTATATGGTATTTAAAATATTTTTGCTTAATATATTGTAGTAATTACAATATAATTCAAATGCTTATTTTTCATTATTATACAAATTACGAACATATTGGTAGTTAGACATTTGGACATTATTTGTATTAGTTACAATGATATTATAACTAGTAGTATACACTACATGGTTATTTTTTGAACATTCTCATCATATTTGTGTGCTTAAATTATGAATATTATATTCAAATTCCGATTTTTAGCATTTTAAAATACACCTCTTAAGGTCATATTTATAAACACTTACTCAGTACTTTTGTACAATCCACATACAGTACAATATAGTACAAAAAATACCAGACATTTTAAAATAGTTTTTAGGTAACTATACTCAAAACTCCAAAAATAATAATTTCAATAACTAATATGAATGTTTATGCGCAAAAAGTTTAATTTCAGAAGTAGTTATTGGTGGTTTGTTTAAAATTTAAATTTTATGTCTATAGTGTCGTTTTTGAAACGACCGATTCAACTTATTGTTCAATTTATTATTGATTTATTAAAATATAACCTTTATTATTTTTTTTCTTTTATTCATATCAATATTATAATAATTTAGGGACCACAGTATGACTTATATATTACATATCTGTAAAGCATATTTCATCTGCTTATTTTAGATTCTGAGTGGAGCGAGACGGCTATAGTGGTTATACAATGGGATTTATTTTTTTCTTATTCTGTAAACAAAATGTCTAGCAGGAGGAGTGCTTCGATTTCAACATATAGAATCTTATATTCCAGAAAGTTGGATCAAGATGGTACTTTAAAAAGGTCGTTTTTCGATTTTCTCAATAGTCACATTATTTTAATGCCACGGGAGGAACCACCGACAAATTACGAAAAACCGTTAAAAACGAGATTTTAATTTCTGACGCTTTGTTTATCGCCATAGAAATGAATAAAAAATAATAATATTCTAATAATATTGTAATATTAATTCCACTTACAAGCTATAATAAATACTGCAATATGAAATATCCAGACTATGACAAACCCATGTCCGGCCAGAATCGTTTCGTACACAATGATATTGCCTATATCATCGAGTTTAATTTTAATACGATCCATTACGCGGTGACCCACTTGTAACCCGCTGTACAGCAGAGCGACATCCACTTACCCTGTTTTCGTTTTTAAGTGCACAAGTGCGTAGTACATAATACTCCGAGGTGCTTACTCACTAAGACTTCTCAACCGTAATAAAAATAACAGTAATATTATCACTGTAGTACCATGATAATTGTTCACGCGTAAACAACAATTGCCGCGATTGTCCCGCGGCGCGACGACGACCGTCTTTTTCGAATCGTCCGAGTCTTTGTTCACGTCCGTCGTACAACTCTCTACGTTATATTAATATCGTTATGTAGGTCAGGTGTTGTTGTCATTATTTTTTTTTATTAAAGATAAGATCCCGGCCGGTCTCAAGGTGTAATTATTTTAGACGAACGCTCGGAATACAATTTTTTTGTAACGCGAGTCCCAAATTTGCATACAAATGCGCGAAGACCGGGCAGGGCGTGGCAGGGCTGGATGTAGATGACCAAAAATAAATAATACTAAAAATTAATAAAAAAAAATATTTCACGACCTAGAAAAACTGCACAAAACAAACTAGGAACGTTCACAGACATTACAGTGACTTAAAATCCGTAACGGAAAATGATCGTAAGTGTACAGATACGATAATAATAGTTATTATAAATAACGAAATAAATTTTAAAAAGAAATAATAGAAAATGTATGGGTACGGTTCGATGAATTTGAACGTGTTTGAATTGTTTCTGGTATACTTATCGATGAATTAGTATTGTCATTTATTGTGAACATTAAAAACTAGTACAAATGCTAAATACTAGTGTTCATTATCACAGGTATTCTTTAATATAATATTCGATAAATTATGACTGTAGAGTTTAGAATTTGAAATATTACAAAATTTCACATTTCACATTGTTTTTTTTTCCGTTAAAAATGTATTTACAAGCAGAAAACATCGATAATGAATCAGTCAAGGTTAGCTGGTTAATGGTTATAAAATAGGTGTAAACGGTATATTTTATTGTAATCGGTTAGTTTATCACTAATCAATTGGGTTTATTATTTTTTATTAGTTTACATTTCACTAACTTTTAGAAAATGTTCTTTCTCTGTAAATGTATGAATAACACTTTTAGATATAATAACAGTAAATTATTTTAATTTTTTAATTTTTCCATAAATTAAATATTTCAAGAAAATACATTTTAAAACCATAGGTATAATACGTGAGCATCTTTACGTATGTAGTTAATGTAATCATAGCAAAAACTCTCTACTAACGATATAATTATTTTTATAAAATATTTAAACATTTACATTGAAATAAGAAATTTATCTTAATAATCACTTTTAATTTTACAAGAATTTCAAGGTACTGTAATGTGAAAAAAATGTATGCTAATTAATGTTTGAAGTATGTAACGTTGAAATTTTTTTTTAACACAAATAAAAACACAATTTCTTTATTTTTTTAACACAATGTTTAGTGTTCTAAATTCTAATGTCAGAATTCAGTAGGTATACAATATAATATACATGTATAATATTGTATACCTATTTATATAATTTATACATTAAAATATTTAAAAATGTTGAATACCATTTTAAATGTATAATACCAAATTTCGGGTATACATATAGGTACCATACAGTTATGAAGGTGATTTATGACAGTTATATGAAAATATAAAACTCAATTAAAAAAAAAAAAATTTATTAAAATACTGAGATTTTTCACACGTTTTGAAATATTTCATTTTCTTTTGATTTCATGAATTTTTCAAACACAAATGCCAATAACCCAAAACAAAAATAATTTATGAAAATGCCTCACTGTGCAACAAAAAAAAAAAAAAAAAAAAATTAAAAATTAAAGTTATTATAATAATATACATTTATTCGGTTGAATAGAGGAGGCCTCGGGCCTGAAACGAGTTCATAGCTATAAGAGAGCATTTTATCGTGTGCAATTTTAAAAAATTCATAAGTAATGAATATCTCGTGTCGTCTAATTGTTATCAACACCATCTTCGTCACCGTCTTCGACTACTTCAACACACTGCGCGAACAATACCATGCCCCTCTTAAACAAACACGGCACCTGTTATATGATTATTATGTAGCATGTTTTAATACCGTACGTTTCGTATAACGATACACGACGTGTCGTTGTGCTCGACATACCACTCGGCGAGAACCAGGCCGTCGGTGAAACTCCGGACAGGGTTTTCCCAACGGTTGGGGAGGGTTGTTTTGAGGGGCGGTGGTGAAAAAAATCGTTTTCTCGCAGGTGGCCGTGTAGAGCCACTTGCACACTGCGTCCCACCCGATTAAACAATAATAAACGACAATGTACGCGCGCAAGAGCGATGATAATCTTTTGTTTCGTCTGGCGCAAAGTGTGCGACGACTCGCGAAACGTTCGGGTCCGTCGCAGGCCGAATTAAAACAACAACTCGACGTCGAAGACGACGACAAACGAAAAAAAGAGTAAACTTTAACCCTTTTATTTATTTTTTTAATGTTTTACTACGAGTAAATTGTTATCATTATTATTATTATTATTATACTTTTCGCAAACGGAGAAGAGAATAATAAATATACTAGTAAGAGAACGGCGGAGGAAAAAGAAAAACGGGGAAAAAAAAAAAAAACATTAACGAAAAGCCGAGTGTCATGAACCTATCTGTGTCTATACAATGTTATCAATGCATATATGAGTTACGTGCATGTGCAAAGAGAAAGGATAACAATGCCCTAAACGTATACCCGCTCGGAAGCTTCGTATTTGAAATCGCACTTAAACTCGCACTACGATATTATTATAGTATACACGTCTTGTTGTTGTCTAACAATATAATACTGTAGTTGTGCTTGGAGATTGCAAATTAATGTACCTTTACTGCCGCTGGCATAATAATAGAAAAAAAAAAAACTAACGAGACGAAAAATATAGATACTCTTGATTATAGGGTTTGAGATGGAAGTCAAAATCGATTTTAAATGTTCATAAAATTGGTTAAAAATCAGTTAAGAGATCAAAAGTCATATCAGAATCGAATTTGTTTTCAGCGATATTCAAAATGTACGTTGAAATCAATAAATCAATTTAAACGGACAATATTATAGTATATACCAAAATAATAATCATAATAATAATAATTTGTACGTAGTTACAATTTGATTTAATA
Source organism: Macrosiphum rosae (assembly GCA_016617965.1). Lineage (NCBI taxonomy): Eukaryota > Metazoa > Arthropoda > Insecta > Hemiptera > Aphididae > Macrosiphum > Macrosiphum rosae. The sequence continues at coordinate 19,839 of WHPZ01589131.1, read as the reverse complement.
TTTTAAAAAGAAAGAATCAAAATTTAAAATTCAGTAATAGCTGCATGGCAGGTGTCTTGTCTTTATTCATCTGTAGGTAATAAGTAAGGTTAGGGTTTTATAACATTTGAATAATTATACAATTGCTGTACAATTTTTAGGAAATGGTAGGGTAAATTTGAAATTTGTTTCATGGTTCAGAGCTGTACCTTTAAATTTATATATATTTATTCTGTCTTGTGTATGTCACTGAACTCTTCCTAAACGATTGCGATGTCATTTTTTTTAGTGTGTTTGAGTAGTTTCCTGGGTGTTTTCGCAGTAGGTGCAACCAGGAGAGGTGCTCACGCAGGGATTTTGAGACAAAATAAAATGATTTTGTTTATCTGAATGGTTGCAATTAGTTACATATTATATTAACACTATACTTAGAAGAAATATGGTATATACATTTTGTACAGTTATATTTATTAGCTTTAGAGAAATGATAATATTTTATCAATATAATTATGTATCATATTATTATCAATGTAATTATTTTTTGCAACTTTTTAAAACATTATCACAACAATATTATTTTCCTGAACATATTTTTACCATAGTTAGGAAATATTTTTATGTCGTATGGGTAGCTTAATATAATATGATATTTATATAATATTATGTAAAAACAATAGACCCCAAAAAAAGACTTTGATCAATATTTTTGATTTATATGATTAAGAAAATTAAAAAAAAAAAAAAACCATGTTTTTATGTACTTTATTAGTATAACTCTTTAATAATATCTGGATGTAAATTGTATGAAAAAGAGAGCTTCGGACGCAATTTGTTTGCTCCGATAATATTAATATGTATTATGAATACGAATACGTCACCTGGAATTGTCCTTTTTGTTGTCCAACTGCATGCTTTGTGTCACGTCATTACACGAGTTCTTTTCGTTTATTATAAATATCAAAAAGATTCGATTGTTTTTTTTTTTTTTATAATCCACAGCCGAGGTAAAACGTGGACTGATAATATTGTTGATAATAATTGTAGGAATTATTACTCTTCGACCGACGGTGATGGACAAATTTAAAGACGTATTTGTCATAGAGTATAAGACTTAGACAGTATAGGGGACGTGACAACGATTTTAAAATGTTTTTTTTTTTTTTTTAATCAATTAAACTTACGGTTACCTACTACAAATTAAAATATAAAACGCTTAAAAAAATTAAATGAGTTTTAAATTAAATTCAAGATTTTCAAAGCTTTAAAAATATATACATATTATATAATATTAAACTCGACACGTGGTTACTGGTTACCTCGATTTTTGTAAACATATACTGTCAGGCCGAGTGAGAGCAGGCGACAAAAAACGTCAGTTGTAAATTTGACACCGATAGTTTTTATTACGAACAATAGTGAACACGACCCGATAAATCTGCAGGAAACAAACAATTTATGCATATTAAAGTAACAAAGGGAAAATTTTCAGGAAAATGCATGAAAAAGAGTAGGGTACTTAACCCAATTTAATGAATGACATGCAAACAATGAACACGACAAATTCTGTTGAAATCAATAACGACAGTTAGATTTTTGTAATATGTAATTCGAAATAAAATAAATAATTTATGTAGTACAGGTTTGAGGTAGGTGGTGGTGAATCCTACTTTTGAAATTTTATGAAATATTTAATGAAAACAAAAAAAAAAATATTTGTGCTAAATAAGCCTGCAATTACAGTAGATAATTGTTGATTTCTATTTTTTTTAACCGAAAATAAAAAAATTTAAACAGTCAATTTTTGATATCTAATTTTTAGAAAAATATTGATTCTAAAAACTTGACGTCAAGTGATCTATTATTTTCATAATATCAATATTCTTTGGAGTAAATTTTACATTTGAAACGCAATAATTATTGTTTTCAAAATATATTTTTTAGGACATTTTTTCAGACATAAGTAAATCTTAAATTCAATTTTTTCACACATTTACACATATGAACTTGTAATATTTAATTGGCCAGTTCTTTATGTTACTTATGTTATACCCTAACCGTATAATCATAATAAATGTGTGTGTGTGCCTAACCTCGGATCTCAACTGTTTTTGTTTTGTTGCAGGCATTATTTGGTACCGTTCACTCAGGCCAAGAAAAGCAAATGGAAGAGGGCTGGAGTTAAGCTGCACATATACAACGACCATACGTTCGTCGCCAAACATTTGTCCAGGTACGTTTACGATTAAATATTATTATTTACACGAGCTTACCACATCGAAAGGGTAAATCCAAGAGGATAACGCGAAGAGGATCGCAATCGACCGAATGACTATAATGTATAATACTATCGCTACTGTGACCGATCGCATACTCGGGAAAATGGCCAAAGATTTTCTGTTTTTGAAAGTTCACCAGAGCTCGAAACACGATTTTTCGATGTAGGTACTGGTGTTAGCTTACAAAAAAAGCGATTTTTTTATTTTAAAGTCAACACCGATTTTCTCGGGAAAACCATCAACGTTTTTGGAAATATTTTTATATTTTTGTCACGTCTGCACCGAAAGCTTAACTTTCGATATCGGTCGAACCGTTTTTGGAAATGGGCATTTTTCCGTCTAGCGGACGGTTAACTTTTTTCAAAAGTTGCCGTCAAAATCAGATCAATGTACACTACCGGATCGAAACGTTTCGCCTAACTTCACGGTGTCTGTGCTACTCCCGTGCGGTTCTGTGGAGCAGTTTGAACCTAGACACAGATAACGGCAATAAGAGTTCGTTATAAGGATACAATTCTCACTTTGAGTACGTTAGTGTATACCAACTCAAAAATTGACGATTTTGGGGGTATACCTAAATGTTTTCTTACTGTAAAATTATAGTTATTTGCAATTCAGTAGTGTATATTGTTAAGTCGTACTTTCTGAATTGAATACGTTAAACTATATCATAATATAATGTGACATTAAGTGGAATTGATAAATTCAATTCGTGCATTAGTGTATTATTTATCAAAATTTGAGGTATTATACTGTAGGGTACATTAAGTACATTATTTTTCTGCGAGTATGTTTATAAAATGGTGTCAGCGCATATGCGGTCGGCACAGTTGCGGTCAATACATTTACATTTTTGGTGACATTTTCGGTCTCTATTTTTTTTATACCTATGAACTGGTTTTGCAATACTGACATAATAATATAACTTCAAGATATTGACGAAGGTTAGCTAATAATTATGGAAAGCAGTCCTAATAATGAAACACTTAAATTATTTCATGACTATTTTGTAGAACAGTGTTTGGAAAATGAAATAATGTCTAAGAATATATGGAATTGTTACAAAAAAAGACACAGGACGAATAATGTTGTTGAAGGTTGGAACAGCAACTGGAACAAACAAATTAATAGACCTCGACCAACTTTTTTAGCTCTATACAAAAGTCTCAAATAAGAAGTTGAGCACGGAGACCTAATGTATAATTGACATTTTTTAAACTCAGAAGGAAAGAAAATGAAGAAATGTTACGTAGAACTCGACATTAGAACTAACAAAACATTAAAATCATGTGAGGAGGACAGATACTTAAGAAGATGTCTAAAAGTTCTTTCGTTCGTTCAAAAACTTGCTTGATAAACCGTAACAATTACCCAACTGACATACCTATCTAATTGATAATTAAATATCGTAATTATTTTTAAGAAAAAAACCTTTTAGCACGCCAGTAGATATTTTATTTTATTTATAGACAGTCCTAATCCTGTAAAAGTGCAAAGGAAAGTTGTATAGTTCATTGTATTATATTAAATAAAAATATTATTTAAAATTATTATTATTATGTGAGTATTGTGAAACCGGTTCATAGCCCATAGGTATAAAAAAAAAAGAGTGCCCGCTAATGCCAGCCCAAAAAGGTATTAGTGTGTCGTCTCGAAATAACACAATATCATGGCATAGGTTATAACCATAGGCATTAACAATCATAAATATATCACGTTTAAATATTAATGTGTTAAATTAATTCGATTTTATCACGTTTGCAAAATCCGTTGACCAACTGCGCCACAGCCGCCTCAATTGCTTGGTGTGCGCTAGATACTTCCCGAGGCGCATCGGCAAACAGGGGTACGAGTGCAGGGACTGTCTGATCAAATGCCACAAGGAGTGTCACGTCAAGGTGTCGGTGGTGTGCACCAATTCAAAAATTCATAACATCGACCTGTGAGTATAATATTATTATTTTTTACAATGGGCACCTACCGTAATGTTGCGATGCCAGTTGATCACGACAAACGGCGCCGACCAAAATTTATTGTACCTACGGATAGGTTCACACCATGTGCGTGATACTGAGATGGCTCATAAAGACCGGATTTGTAATATTCTCTCAAAACGCCTAAAACATGATGCCAATCTCCTCCAAAAAACCTTCAAGTGTTCTCATTAAAAATTCTCTTAAAAATATGAAAAACTAATCAATTAACATCAATATATAATAATAAGTTTTAATACACATTTTTTTTAAATGTATTTTTGTCTACTGATAACCCGTCGTTGGTCGCGTCTTTTTTTTGTACTATATTTTATCGAGTGGTGAGAGATTCTCTCACTTTCTTCAATAAGTCTTATGATATGACGTAATAAACTACCAAAACACATTTATTGTATAAATGAGCACTTATAAACTATATTATATATTTCAGTATTTATGTATATTTTCTGTTTTTGCAAAATACATTACACATTACAATTTTTGTAATTTTATTTTTTTTTTTTTTTTTGGTCGCGTTTAATGCTCATCTATTTTCAGATTATCACCAAAATAATATCGTAATGAGATAATTGCTCACCAATGACGGGTTAAAACAATGTCTTTTTTGTTGAATGATTCTATATATTGTGTTAATAGGTTTTTAAAAGTGAGTGATTTGTTTATTTTTTTTAATTTTAAAATTTTACAATCGACCTACACGGAAATATGTAATTACAAAAAGTGTAAAAACAAAATTTGAACATTTGAATATTTGATAAACGTTGATCTAATCATTATATGAAAACGACTGCCAGCATTGCAAGTTAGCCACCATGTTTAGTGAACGGAACCTTATGATACTATAACTGTTTTCTTCTTAAGAAAATTATGAAAAAAAAATTGTAAATGTTCAAAAAAACATTTTCCGGGTACTTACCCGGGTATATTAAAATTAAAAGTAAATGAGTATTTTTATCACAATTTACAAAATATTCCAAAATATGCTAAGTACGTTAAATGTTTTTTATCCCATAAAATATTCTCAAATATGCAAAAAGAAATTTTTTCTACAAACTCAGAGTTGAACAAATGTACATGAAGTTACCCCGCCACATTGTCTCAATGATTTCAGAATACCACAAAATAATTTTAATAAATTAATTGCAACTAATTGCAAATCATTTTTGATATTATTTTTTACGAATTTAAATTAGTCATTACTTATTACAAATTAAATTTAATCTAGTTTTAACACAAGACCACAAGTCAGAACTATTTATAATTAAATTGATAGTAATAAGTTTTATTTAACTCGTAGATTGTAGGTAGGTACCTCTAAGTATATATTTTTATTGTATTTAATATTCACAGTTTAATCCCTTATTAAATAATTAACATTTAACTAGCAAACCGATCGCGCAACCTTGAGGTTCATGAGGTTCATGAATTAATTATGTTAAGAAAAAAACATTTACAAAAAAAAAAAAATTTTAACCTTTCATCTCTATGTGTAGCTAATATTTAGCGAATGCATAGAAAAATATTGATGGTTTTGTGGTGGTGCCAACTTGACGGACATAATTAACATTATACCTACTAGTATTAATATACGTTCTTATGTCTCAAAGTCTTTCCCAGTGACGGAAAATGTCCTTACACGTCCTCAATGTCATGTATAATATTGTTATGACTGAAGACTCATTTATTAGTAAACGTTTTAATTAATATCCATTTTATTATATTTTGAGCGCGAGCATAATTATTTATTTATGTTTTGAAAACAAACAAACTTCTAATAACATGCTCGATCATCGTTGTCCCTTCGTGATGTGCAGCCAAATTAAATATTTTATTTTAATACACACTGTAAACGGGTTTTGATTTTGAAACTCTGGTGGTTTTGTCGATTTCAAATTTATCATCTCATTATAAAGGCTATGGATAAAGTACATAAAAACAAGTACCCTAATATGTATCATAATATGTGACGTGTAATATACTACCGTAATCGGCATGTCCATTACGGTTTGTATTTTTTGTAGCTTAAATTATATTTTTTTCGTCAACATTTTCATTTTTATTCATTGAATCATATATCATAAACATAACACGGTGAATACTAAATCCAATTGATTGTGTTCGAATTATGTTTATTGATTTTGAAAATATCAAAAGTTAAAAAACGATAACCGCTAGAAAACGTAATGAATTAAATCATAAGATCCTTACGACGGGCCAATAGTACGATTGGGTATTAAAATATAATCATATAAATACATTTTCTTTGAGGGCCTACACATGGCTCTTGGATTTTTCGTCAAATTTTTATTTCAGAAATAGTTTTTGTGCATGCGAAAAATAAGGACGGTAAAAATCTAAAACTGTATTTGAAAATGAGATAAGATTTACCTCCATTGTTAATTTTTCTGCAAATAAAATTTTCCGCCGCACTTGGTTTTTGACAAGAATCATGTTATATACTTTCCTCTGAAGGTACTAAAACCATACATTTATTTTGTAAATATGACAATTATTCACTTTATATATTATAATATTGCGTATGCAACTACCGACACTGCAGACTATTGGCTTTGTATTCGCATGTCCCAGACAGCATAATACACAAGACACTGCTGATATTAAAATATAAATGTGATAAAAAAAACTGAAGCTATTAAATATTCTTTACCAACGACCAAAATATAATCACAGAACAAATATATCTTACCTTTTCAAAACTCATATCCAATTTAAGTTCTTTTAATTAGAGTCCATTAATGTCCTTTCTTACCTCAGTTTTAAACGTACTAATAGTCAGAGGCATTATCTTTCCATAATATTATTGCACGCCGTCTCATTATACCTACATAATCTTATCTCTTCCACAGGCCTATCCTCATTAATTTAATTTTTGATTTTAATTGTTTCTTGTACGTTAAAACTATGTCCATAACATATCACTATTGATGACTTTTTGTAAATTAGAAATGTACAAAGAACAATATTATTGTAATGATACTTAGTGTATCGAAACAATAAACTGATTAAATAAAACAAAATATATATAATATATAATATATTATATAAGTCATTATAGTCGTAAATTATTCGGAATAAGAAATTAATTTTGAACCGTTTACCATCACAACGATTTTAAATTTTTATTTACTTCGTATTTTATATTTACGCATATACACACAGATAACGAAATCCTTGTCACCAAAAACGATGGACACCTATTCAAATGGGCATGGCTAAATTGCGCCTAAACAAAATTTGTATTTTAGGGTCAGTGTACCAATTGTGTCTATTATATTTTACGGTTAGTCTACCAATTGCGCTTGTATTCAAATTTCCCTGGCTATCTTCATATTTAGAAATATTGTTTTTCGATCTAATACAACATCAACATCAACATGAACACACTCTAAAATGCTTGAAAATTGAAAACTTATTTAATGATCGATTGATTACTGGTTAGAGTGACTGCGGTTATAGTAATTATATAACGGTATCAGAATCTGTATGAAACTTTATTATTATTACGGAAATTTGATCACGAAAGTATTCATTTCAGTGATAGACGAAAACAAGTTATCATTATTATACATTCTATATAACTGACGATCAAAAAGTAACTTATTAAATGTGAAGAAAAAAATTGTTTATTTATTTACATTATATTATGTATTATACATTAATACTTTCAAAAAATTAGTGTAATAATTTATTATATGATTATAATTAATAACTAACTAATAACTTTGCCTTAGGTAGTGTAAAATGTTTTGAGCGCAATTGGTCTATCGATCCTAAAATTTTTAGTGAGCAAATGGTATATCAACCCAAAAATGTTTAGACGGAATTGGTATATGAAAATTTCGTTTTAAGCGCAATTGGTAAGCTCCCATTAAAATTATATTGTTAATTTTTATAACGATTGGTAACAAAAAAAATGGTATACAAGGTGATTCTTTTATCATGAAACACTCATTATTTCCAAAAGTATTAATGTTTTTGAAAATATTTTTTTATATATTGTCGAGTTGTTAAAAAACAACGTTTTTATTAAAAAAATTATATCCTTATATTTTTTTAAGTTTTTTACTCTTATGGATGACAACATAGAGTTTTAATTTCATATTCCAAAGCAGAATATTTTTCTAAGTATTTTGATTCATAAAAATCGAATTTAGGAGGTTGTCAGGTGTATAAGTATTTAAAGTTTAGATTGGTGGAGTGGAGTAAGTACCTCGAAAAATGTGTGTCCACTACTCCGCTTGTAAAAACTTAAAACCTATAACTTATACTTATAACTTATAAACTACTCGTCCTAAATTCGATTTTTATGTATCAAAATACTTAGAAAAAGATTCTGCTTTGGAATATGAAATCAAAACTCTTTGTTGCCATTCAGAAAAGTAAAAACTTAAAAAAAATAAACGGATAAAAAATATGTTTTTTTTAGTAAACACGTTGTTTTTTAACAAGTTGAAACTATGTAAAAAACATTTTCAAAAACATTGATATTTTTTTGAAATAACTAGTGTTTCGTGATAAAAAAAATCACCTCTTAGATATGATTCTTTTTTTGTTTCGAGTTAAATGTCAACAGTGGAGGCATCGCATACTGCGGCCGAACAGTACCTAATGACAGTGACCAGTCGTAAAAATATGTGAATTATTTGCAGTATTATGGAGAGACACTTTTTAAAAAAAAAAACAATAAATCACAATACTGCCAACGAATAACGACCCCAACGGCTACGAAATCTGTCATAATTCTTATCACCCCGTGTAAAACATCGATATTTCATAATACCCATTACCTACTCACCTGCAGTGTTATCATAGATGTGCCCCGTCACGTCTAGGTCCGATGGCCCGTGGCAATTCAACCTTTGTTTAATATGTTTTGTTCTTTTGTTTTCAGGAATAATCTAACGGTATTGCCATCGATATCGGCCTAGTGACGAGGCAGTCGGATGCGACCCGCTCGGTCCGTTCACGTTCACCTTCACCACCCGCTAACAATTTCATAATATAATATAATGTCATATATATATATTAGTATTGTCGTAACATTATAACGCACCATATTATTATATTGTACCTGTACGATAACGTTATTATATCAGCCGTGTGTATATACACCGACCGTCGCGCATTGTCGTAACACTATAGGAACACTGTCGTTAAACGGGGAATCGGAATAAAATACAATAATATTATTATTATAAACCAGGCGGTCGATAACTTTATGGCGACGAATAATAATATTAATATCATATTACTTTCGATGCACATTTAAAAACCTCCGCGGCCACGACAGATCTGCCGACCACAACATATATACGATAGTCGTAGAGATATACTAAACAACGATTGTAATGATTACACATTAGTACCTAATATTTTACCAGTAGTGTTTAATTCGCTTATACTGCAACTGCGGCTAGGCATCTAGTTTTTTTTATTTATTATTTTTTTTTTTTGGTCGCATTTAAATTATATTTCACACTCGCCAAGTCCAATGCCGGTGGGTATTGTAATATTTATTAAATATTATTAATTTTTTAATTCGTGCTAATATAATATAGTGTGTTTAAATACAAATATTTTAGTCGGTTTAGTCAGTGAGGTCTTGGAATATGCGGAGATGCTCGAGGCGATAAAAAAATAATATTACTGAGACAGGCCGTCTCAACGAATTCCTATATCGTAAGGGTTTTGAAATGTTTAGTCTTTAAGATGATAGTATTCCTATAGAACCAACAAAACAAAACATGTTTGTTTATTGGTAGGTAGGTACCCATAAGTTATGTACCCCGTGGAAATTATTTTTATCATTCGAGGCATAGACGTATAAATTATGGACAGCGCATTCCACTCCACCTACACAACTGAGAGAGAGAACATCTTTTATTGGTGGGTCACAGAGGAAATACTAAATTGTTTTCTTTGCATTTCCTCTATCGGCCATGATAATATTTTTTTTATAACGATCGACGCCATTTTATCGTAACTTAATTTTTTATTCGGCCACAGACACACTGTATTTCACTAATCTTTTAAGCATGTCTCTTTTCTCGATCGCTCTATGTCTTCGCTTGACTTCTCTCCCTCTCTGATCCTAGTCCATAGATTATAGGTATACGGTTGATATGCGTTGTGTTGATACCATATTATCCATTATACTCGTAGACGGGACATTACAGGTTGGCGGGGTTGGATCAAAGCCATCATCATATAGCAGTGTCGTCGTTTGTGACAACATAAAATATGTTTATAAGCATATATATATACAATATATTATTAAAACACACAATTAAAAACGAATATTTTTTTAAAAAGCATAGTAATAACCATAATAAATAGTAAATCATTTACTTATTCGGTAAATTAATAATATATTATTCGTTCAGAAACAATATAATGTTTGTGTATCATTCATCAATCCATCATCATACAATATTTATTGTTAAAATCGATAACGGATCGCCCAACCTGAAATTGTGCGTAGTAATTGAGTAATATTATAGTCGAACAGCTCACTCACGTGGGATCGCCGGGACTAAGCTCATGCTCCGTCTATTAGTATAATGTCTATGGTTGATACAAGATGTTGCGACAAGTGGTGTTATCATCTTCGTATACCTACTGCGGTGTAACCACAAGACGTCTGATAAAAATAAAATATGGGACATACAATTTTTGGAAACACTTGTTCTGTCGCAATTATAGGTACCTACAGATAATGAATTATAATTTCGCGAAATAAGTGAGATGCACGCTGTTGCAGTATAAGCGACGGGGTTGAGGGTAACACACAACTTCATTATTTAGTAACAACGACACGGCGGGGCGTGGACGAGGAAGACGGTCGATGGAGACGTAGAGCAAACGCCGCTGTAATATGTAATAATATAGTGTTATAGGGTAGGATAGGATAGGGGTAGGTTATGTCGTATAATAGATAATAATATAATATCAGTAGAGGTAGTTGTTTTGTGCCCCGAACGTGTGTGCGCGCGTGTGTGTGTGTGTGTAAAGAAATAAACAAACAAAATATAAATAATGAACAATCCAAACATTTTTTTTTTTTTTTTTGAGTCTATATATCACGTATTGTTATTGGCAGGCGACATTTATGCATGTGGTCATAAAACATCAATCGTGTATACAAGACTGATGAGAATAATGTTAATGTATAATAATAACCATAATAATATTATAATAATAATCATCATCGTAATATTAATAATAATAATAATCATAATAATAATAATAATAATAATAATAATAATAATAATAATAATCATAATCATAATAATAATTAAAATAATATAATATTAAAATTAAAATAATGATAATAATAATAATAATAATTTTAATATTAATTAATAATAATAATAATAATAATAATAATAATTTTAATATTAATTAATAATAATAATAATAATGTATTATGTATTAAAAAGACTAAGGTTAAAATAAAAATCAACACTACGATAATATACAAACACACACTTACACATAAATACGTTAAACACACGCAATCTTTCACACGCACACACACACAGTTATATAGGTTTATGCTGGGTGATCTCATTTGCACGGTCAACACTCGTCACCACGAATAGTATTAAATATTATGTTTTGAAAACAATTTTTTTTTTTTATGCGCCGTTCGAATTTACTGCGAAACAATATAACGTTTCCGTAAAAGAAATAATACATTTTTTTTTACCATATTTTGTCGTTAGCATTTCTCGATTTCATGCGCCAAAGAAGAATACTTTTCTGACGCGCACTCCGATTTCGTGTACCGAAATTCTCAGCAAAACGTTCCGCCTCGGAACCATATGAAACCGCAAAACATCTCGTACCTACGTTATCATAATTAAAAAACGCGAAACACTTTTACAACGATAACGATAAAAATAGTAAACAAAATATATGATTTTTTTTTTTCGTCTATGTTTCAAAAAAACGCGGGCTTTTTAATCGATCGAAATAATTTATTATCATGACGTGCCTAGGTATAGGTGCCCGAGTACAAATTTTTTAATTTTTTTTTTTGGAAAAACTTCAAGTTAAAATCTTACGAAACAATGATGATGAGTGTTCACTGCCAAAAGAACAATCACCCCTTTTAATTATAATTGTATAATATTATATTAATTATATGCGCACGCAGACACGTGTATATTTTTATGTAGATATATAATATAAACCGGTAAAGTAACATCGTAATAGTTATTATTATTATATTACTCTCGTCGATTATTGTAATATTCGTCTAAACTACATTTTTGGTGCTTCAACAATATTTTCACCTAACTTTGTCTGTTACCGACAATATGCAACAACGTCACTAGGTATACATCGTCGTACATTGTCGTTTTATGTTTTTTGTTTTGTATTGTTATATGTTTTTTTTTTTTCACACTTATAAATTAAGAATAACGCTATGTTATATATTATTTCCGTTATTAATATTAATATTCGTTGAAAACAAAAATAATATAATATTATTTCCCTTATCTAGTTTTTAAATATTTGTTAATAATATTATTATATAATTCATATATTATGTAATTTTATCAAATGCAGAAAAATATTGTTGTAATAAATATTATGTATTATTATTTTTTGTTCCATTATTCATACGGTATAATATAATATTATTTTTT